>LLCD01000207.1:0-23701 GCA_001414355.1 Hymenoscyphus salicellus
CTATTCAATGCTGTATACTATACAATTTAAATTAGCAATACGCATGTAGCCTTTGATTGTTATAACGAACCCTCGTCCCAGTTTTCTTCATCAACAGTGCATGGATACACATCCTTGGGCTTAAAAAGTTCAACCAAGTCGCGAAGCTCATAAAGCGAGGAGTGCCGAGAATAAGGAAACGTGATACGCTTGGGAAGACCGTCTTTGGTAGAATCTGGCTGTGAAGTGGGACTAGCCTTCTTGTCTGAGATCGACTTTGATATGGCCTTGACGAGATCTGCAAGAGTAGTCTCGTCCTCTTCTTTGTCGAATCCCATATCATCAAGAGACAGGACTTTGGTCGAAGATCGAATAGCGGTAACCAGCATGGCTCTGATATCCGAATCGCCCTCATCATTTGCGACCCTTGTAATAAATTAGCATTCCTGAAGTACAAATGCATAAGGACATAACTTACAGTTGGAGGAGTTGTTGGAATATCGCAGGGTTGGTAAGATCAAGCTCTGGGCGCTGGGACAGATCTCCACCACCACCACCGACTCCAACCTCTTCAATCTCGAGTCCAGATTTGATTCTTGTAACAATTGGTTGTATCCATACAGTGTCATCATTGATAGCAGGGCAGTTCATTCCTTTACCACAACTGTGAATTCGCATAGTGTTGTCAGTTGTTAAGCATCCAAGCTGAGGCATGTTTCCACATGTGTATCCTGTTAATACGGCAGCCTCCGGGGCTAATGCCAAACCATTTGGCGTATTATCCGGCGCCCGGAGTGCTTTGTAAAGTCGCATCTTGTACTTATCGACGTGTATCTGCTTAGGCATTAGTATTGAACGTGACAAGAAGCTGGCAGTAAGAATCCTGAACTCTACTCTGAGTACACCCCTCCCATTATTGCCTCAGAAACTCTCAGACAATCTAAATTATTATGCGAGAGTGTTTAGAAGAATTGAAAACTCAGTTTCCTGATTCTTCTAGACCTCGTCGAACAATAGCTGTAGTTGTCCTAGACCCTTTCACACAATATTGACGAAAGTGGGTGTACTCGGAGGAAAGCCCCTATCTTTTACAAAGAAACATACCGAAGATTTGAGAAACCGAGACAAAGCTACCCAGACGTCTTCATAACCAAAGGTCCATGCAGAGAAGTGAAAAACAGTATCTGCCGGATACATTGCTACCTTGCCCAGAAGCTCCTTCAATCCTTCAGCCTTGGTGGGAAATTTGAAAGGATCCAAGTTGCTCGTGTCCAAGTAAACGCAGTCCAAAGTCTTCATTTGTGTTGTGTACTCCACTAGGAATGGGTTTCGCGCCAAGTTGTTGACAAACCATAGCTCCGATCGAATATCGCCCGTATAGAGAACAGCTTTGTTTTGGCCTTCAAAAACTGCAGCTGGATCAGTAATGGAAAATTCAAGTGAGGAGTGTAGAACTTACGAAACATGACAGCGCCAGTGCAATGATTCGCATTAAACAATGTCACCTGTATCTCATTTCCGGGCGACAGCTCAATACAAGTCGGCGTTTCCAATGGAATGGGCTTTAGAAGATTTTGTAATTGTTTGTAGTGCTGCTTTCGAGACTCCAAGATTCCAAGCTCAAAGTTCAATTGATGCGGGTATCTCTCCAATTTCAAAAGCATTTCTTTGGTCGCGGCAGAGCAATACACGCTACGCATAGTTAGCAATCTGATACCTCAGGCAGTAGACCACACTTACAACGGGGATTTCAAGCTCTCCAAACCTGCAAGATGATCACTGTGGACATGACTCAAGAAGCAAGCCAATGGTGGGCGTAAGCCTTTTTGCTGTCTGAAGAAATCAACTGTGGCAAATTTAGCAGGTGCATTAAAGGAGGGGCAGGACAAGAAACCAACCTCGGACGTCAGGAAATTCCTGCATGACACCACGGAAGGTCGACATCTTTGATGGGTGTTTGCACTTGTCTCACCTCAAGCCTGGTGTTTTTGAAGGAACTCTGGCAGCTCCACGATGGGGCGATGGGATGTGTGAGGGCTTGTGTTCATGGATGGGGTGAAGGGAGGATAGTAGGTTGTTGAAGGACGCGACTTGGGGAAGGTGACAGGCTGGTGACGCCAAGAAAGGCGCGAAAACATGTGACCTGGATTCAGTCGTAACTTCCCCCTTCGGAAAATATCCAGATGACAACAAAAGCGGAAGCAACTATGGAGTACAGTTTTAATGTTGCCCCAAGACTCTGGAACAATGATACTTGGTTGTTCTAAAATACTTGGGTAAATAGTCCTGGATCGTTCCAAGCCTTTGGGGAAATTTACTTGATGGAACAATGAGCTGATAGGCAGGCACGAGTTTGGTATCTTCTGTTGCTTTTACTTTCCATCACGACCTTGAGAATTCCAGATAACCAAGGCATATCATTGTAAAGATATTTGTTTCATAACCTACATTTGTAATTTCTACATGATATCTGCCAACTTACTGGTTCCCAACCTTCAACTTTACTAAACGGCATCGCAAATCTCAATCAAACGCTTCCTGACCTGGCCTTCTTCTCAACCTGACTATATCCATCGTTATCTCCCTTACGTTTCATGCCCCAAGTAGAAACTGAAGGCTCCCCACAGTATATTTCAACCTCGCTTTCTTCCTCATCCGCCAAATCCTCCGCTTCTTCTAGAAAGCTTGCTGGTGTATTTCTGAATAGTGAAGTGACAGGTATGGTATTGGCGCCAGTGGATCCTTTGATAGGAATTGGCGACGAAGGCGGGCCGCAGTTCGTACCCATGGTAAAGTCTGTGAATCCGTGATCTGCTGCATGCTGTGTCCACTTTGATTGAAAGTTAGCTCCTCATACGTCTAGATATGGAACAACGAGAGTTTGCAATGATACTTACATAAACCGACATTGTTATAGGCTCCCCTTCAAGTACTTTGGAAACCCATTTGTTGAGAAATTGCGCACCATTGTCTTCAACAATAGAGCTGCTGTACCCTTCAGCGCGAACAGCACTAAGGTGAAGTCCACTCTCTGGCGTTCTTTGAATAGCATTGAACTTGCAATCAAGACTTTGTTCCACGACGCTACGGTTTGAATCCATTACCCAGGCAAAAGAAATGTTTTTAAGGTCCTCAAGCCCACATTTCATAATTCTACCTTGCACAATGAGATAAGCTTGGTTCAATTTGTTCTGCGTAGTTTTCAAATCTATTAGTGTCGTTTCAGGGACAAGAAGGGCGACTGGTTTGGTGTTCTTAAATGGAGGGACGTTGGACTTGGGACCGTTCGATGTGGTTGGAGACTTGACGGGAGGCTTTGCTGGAGCTTTGACGGGTGATGGGTTGACGTGGGACTTGATAAGTGCCTTAAATCCAGATGATCTAACGCGAGACGATGAACGATCCGACGAGTGTACGTTGACTAGAGGCTTGACCAGGTCCTTGATAGGCACCATAGATTCAGAAAGGCTAGCAATGCGAGAGGATGAACGACCCGAGGAATGGACATTGACGGGGACCTTGATAGGAGCCTCAGACGACCTAGCGATACGAGACCATGAACGATCTGATAGAATTCCAGTCGGGGAACCTCTGCGGACTATTGCTAAATCCCGACCAAAATCCATTTTCCTCGGACAGTGTCTGTTGTGTCCTCCTCTCGGAGCAGAACCCGGGTAATTTTCCTTGACTTGCGACTTATCAGCACCTCGAAAAGAAAGGAATATACGTAATAAACTCACCAAATCTTTCCCAAACTGCAGAATTGGCAAAATAATGTTTCACTCCTTGTGAACAACCGGGGTGCTCCTCATTTGCTTGCATACGCGCATCTTGGAGATACTTGTAGAATTGGTGGCTCCCATAACCCAAGCCAAGTACCTTTTCCTTTAAAAATTCCTCTTGATAACTGGCAGTCTCTGCAGACAAGTCAAAAGAATGTTGTTTCAGAGGTTCTGGGTCTTTAGGAAGTAAGACGACGGATGGTTTGACGTGAGAAGAATTAGCACCAGTGGCAAATGGGGGCGGCAGAGCGGTCGCTCTTGGAGATCTCAATAAAGAGGAAGATGGGTTGTTGACTCTCCCAGAGACAAGTGGGGTTGAATAGTGCGTTATGGGAAGTACATTGGAATAACTCGAGGAAGGGCGGCGTGGGATAATGCTATCTCTAGGCTCGGCTCTGGGAAAGGGGACCGACATTGCTGCAATAAGCTTATTAGTACATAATCTTATCGTATAAGAACAAAAGAAAGACAAACAGAAAGAACTCCAAACCAGGAATTGAATTTTCCATTCCAACCAGATAGAGTCCTTGCCGGTGCCCGAATAGGTTTCCAGGACAATTTCTCTACAGTTGGTTCTGAGAAGTTCAAATTCTTTTGGGGACATACCAGTTTCTCTTGCACCATGATATATCCTCGCATATCTTTGCTCCTCGATAAGCGGTTGCTTTTCAAATAGATCAGGGCGACGGTTGTCTCGGCCTCGGGACTCTGGTTCATAACTGTCTGTATCAAATAGATCAGGGCGACGGTTTTCTCGGCCCCGAGGCTCTGGTTGATAACTGTCTATCTCGGTATACAATCGACCTGGGCGATAAAAATCTCCTTCGAAATCGTCAGGATTGTTATGGTGCTTGTACTTGTCATGAACCCAGGCCTGATCATCACGAGCCCCATGCTTTGTCTTTCTATTGTCGAGATTATTGCCGAAAAGCATATCCATTCTCGCCGAGCCACGAATCTCGGAGGAGAGCTGCACAATCTGCTTTTGATCCAAAACCGATGGCTCGGAAAACGGAGAGGACGATGAAGGAGGGGCGGAGGGGAGATGGATCTTGCCAGGATAAGGATCTTGATCAACTAGATGGTGGAATAGTTAGAAAGGTGAGGTTTGATGGAGATGGGAGTTAGAATGCGTAAAGTTAGACACGCCAAAGCTGAATCAACCTACAAAAATGAACCCAGACCGAATACTCTGCGTATTGAAGGAGGGCTGCTTTCGAGATGTTTTGAAAGAGGCCCTCGGCGACATTCAGCTTTTGCTCGAAGACCTCATTGATTCGTCTCTTTGAAATGCCTTTTTGAGACGCGCGGCGAAAGATCTCTTGCTCTATGGAAGAGCGTCCTTGATCATCAAGCTCCACCATGGTAGCGATGGCCTGGTGTGGGAATTGATGGTGAGGTGCTTTGTTGATGGCGGCAAATTGATAAAATGAGAAGTTGTTGTGTGGTCGGAAGGTGAAGGGGAGGCAGCGGAAACAGTCGGCTCAAGTTGTTTACCTCCTAAACAGGCAACCCTATCTTTTCCGCATCTTCAGGACAATAAAAGCAGCAATACATACAATTATATACAGTGTCTCTCATTGTTTAAAGACAATCTAAAATTTAGCCCAGACAGCTTAGGACAATAAAGCTTGTTTATCTCAACTAATTAGGTCAAATTTACAATGTCCCATATATTTAGGACACTTATCTTGAGTTGCCCTAACGTGCTAGAACAATGAGTTGTTAGGCAGGTACAAAGGTGAAGCTTACTGCCGCTTTTAATATCCGTAGAGAAAGGAAGGAATTACCTCCCCTATGACGCGCAAGTCGGCAAGGGTCTAAGCTACTACTTAAGCATTCAGCCTTGTGATAAAGACGTGCCTGCGTAGTACCTTTTCTTCAAAGTAACAATGAAGGTAGCAGCAGCAGTAAGTACCCCTTGTTGTTCTGACTCTCTCAAATAATTCAAAGTATTAACCTATCTTAGTTTAGGAGAATTGAAGTTGCTTTTTCTAGCTATCTAGGTTAATATTCCACCTAGGTAAATTGTGTTAATTGCTTAAGATAATTTTCTCGAATTGCCCTAGGAAATTGAAACAAGGAGGTTAAGAAGCAGGTATTAACTAGAAAACGTCTAGATTTAGGCGTAAAGATATAGCCTGAAAGAAGTCTTAATTCTTTCTCTATTTTAAAGGGAGTAAGTATAAAACAAACTAAAAATTTAAAACTTGCGCCTTTCTAGATATATAACAGAAATAAACTTTCCTTAGAGTAAACTCTTTTATAAATAATATTCAAAATGCCTACAACATTTATATCTTTTATCTAAGGTGCTATAAAATAATTAAGATATCAACTTCTCATTTCTTCAAGACACCCTTATAATTCCATTCAATTAAAGAAATTATCTAGGATTGTTTCAGCAATTAACGGTCTTAAACTAAGATAATAAGATAATAATAAGCTTAGGTATTTTACTCTCTTTATAATAGTACTTTCTTATAATTTTATTATTCTGATTATTTAGAGTATTAAAATGAAATACTACAATAATAAAAGGTAGTACTTTCCTAATATTTTACTATGTCTATAACAGTACTTACTTATTATCTTATTATCTTACTAACTTAGATTAATATAGTAAGATACTAAGATAAGAAGATGTCATAATTTCCTAATATTTTAACTATATTTGCTAAAGTACTTTCTCGTTATTTTGTTATTCTATTTAATTAGAATAATATAATAAGATAACAAGTCGCGAAAAAGGTGGGGGCTCGTCGGAAAATGTGTTGAGAAGAAGAGCAGACATGGCTCGAGAGAAGCACCGGGATTACGCTATCACGGAAGAACGTTCTGTAAGATTTGAAGACAATTGAGTGCCCGCAGGATAAAGCTCAGGATTTCTCAAGACTGACAGGTAGATATTCTCTTTACAATAGTACTTTTCTTCTTATTCCGTTATCCTAGTAATGTAGAATAATAGAACAAGATAAGAAAAGTTACCATGTGCATGTTTGGTGGCTCGCCCTTTCCCCTTTCATTCAGGCCTTTATGCAAGTACGAATGGAGTCTATTTAATTCAAGCTTGAACTTTTGATAAATTCAGCTTCAATTGGTGAAACGGGTATTGTTACGCCTAAGTTTGATATAACATTTGTTTGACAGGAGCACTTTTTGAAGCTCAGTTGGGGTTTTTTGTGGCACGAGCCGCTTCATCGTACCTGCGCTCGTTTAATGTGCTAGTTTAGATCAAAAGAATCCACAATTGAGTGCACGTTCGTGAGATGGTATATCAAACTTGGAAGGGATTAATGTTACCTGCTACCAACATACAATCCACTGATAGAAGCTCGACAAGATTATCTACAGCCTATCATATATCCCTTCCATGGTTCCTGTGTACATTGTAGGAAGCGAGATGCTTTGAGGGTTTTGATCTGCTTATTTACCAATGTAGTCCTTAAAGCAAGTGCACCTACAGCAATGAATTTGGTGCCACTGTATATCTCCACTTTCCGAGCCTTTCCTACAAATGTGCACAGAAACCATGGAAGGGATAAGAAGAGAAATATTAAGAAATCATCCCCAGGAGCAATATAAAGAAGACTCTTTGAGCGAAAATTACAGCAAATCTCATGATCCCAAGCGACGTTACAAGCCAGTAGCAATAGCTACAATTACACCAGCAAGGCACTGTGTATGCGAGACATACAGCAGTGTTATCGCCGGTGGGGCCACGAATCATAGAGCAATTGATAAAAACCTAAAGGTCGCATTCACTTTCCGAGCTCCATGTTTTGTATCTCTTCCATGTTTGATATGCAACTCTAGAAACGACAACCAGCACTTTGAGAGCGTGCACGCGCTACGAAAAAGGTTCAAGATAAATCCACTTTCCAAGCACTTGTGCCTCAAACCCCCCCAGCTTTTACCTGCATTAGAGTGCACGTTTCTAGAGGTACAAATCAAACATGGAAGGGATAGGACGAATTGAGTAAAAGCCTTGGAACCTCTATTTGATTCGAATAGTAGCCCCCGTTCTAGTTTCGAGGTTTCTATTCGATTCGCGCTATTCAAATTTTGAGTGTGAAATCGAAAACTGCCCTCGCAAACATAAACAAGAATTTCCAAAATGATAATAAAGTACACGTAGCGTAAATCTCAAGATTCAACAGGTAGGTAGTGAAAAGGTAGAATCTTACTTCGAACCTAAGAACTTCTTTAATTCAGTGCACCTGGCGGCGGTACTCAACTTCAACATTTGAAACATTGATCGTAAGCATAGCGCTACTAGGCCTTCAAGGAACGAAGGTCAGTAGAGGCACGCTACAACTATTTCAAAATATGATTGTATAGTTTACGAAGGATCAGCTCGACGGACCCTAGTCTACACTTATTATAGTCAATATTTATAGACAATTGGAAACTGACTGGATTGGGGAGAACACAGTATATTGACAGCTCTTACCAAATGAAATATCTCTATCGTAGCCCATTGCCATAACGCCCTGCAGAGCCCCACCCCGGAAACTCCAGTGTTGCTCAATCCTGCAACCTCAGTAAACCAGGGCAAACGCCAATAATCAAACTATCCAGGCACCCAATCCATTTACTCCTCTTCCGGGTACTCCTCCCAATTCTCTCTTTCTTTCTTGATATACTCGCCCATATCCTCAGGCTTGAATATCGACGTTCCAGGATTCGAAGCGCGAGGAACCTTGACCGTACTCCGCTCATCATCAAAGACAGATCCAACGCCTTCGATCCACTTCTTTCTCCTCTCCATGATTGTTTTTGCGGCATCCCCAATTCCAGGTCTGGCCATCCCGTTCGCGACACCCCCAACAAAGTGACTACCACCACCAGCTCCACCGGGCCTCTTGGTCTTCTTGTTCTTGCCGATAGTGCGTGTTCGTTTGAGGTAATTCTGCTGTACTTGGGCGTCGAGATCCTCGAGAATCGTAGTATATTCCTGATGAGCCATCCTTTCCTTCACGAGCTCCTGAAGTCGAGCCTTACGGGCACCATTTTCAACTTGCTGTTGTCTCAATTCGGCCTGCAAGGAACGAAGACGCACAGCGATCTCGTCATCGTATTGATCGTCAAAGTTAGGATCATCTTCGGGAGAGAGTAACCCAATATGCCGAAGCTCCTGCTTGATTCGTTCATCGACCTGTGAGTAGTCAAGCTTGGGGTGGGTGGCCTTTTTCCAAGACTCTGAAGAGGACTCGGTCATGAATGTAGCGGCTGGTAAAGGTGCAGGTGTATCTCCATTCGCTTGAACGGCATCTCCAAGGTCACCATTTGGCTCCCCATTGATATTGGCTTCGCCATTTGTGAGGCCGTTCGTCGTAGGTCTTTCCTCGGATGCTGGAGCTCTGTGTTCAGGTCGCAAGGTGGCTAACAGTCGTGACAATATCGGACCTGCTGAAATGGCATCTGTCTCTGCGGTCGCATCGTCCATATTATCAAGATTACCCCGCGCATGGTTCCCTGGTAGCTTGTCGCGACCGTGCTGGGGGCTATCGATCATCATGCCATTATCCTCCTTCGCCCATTTCTCAGTATAGTGCATCAAGCCGACATTTGGCATATTCTGTGAAGTAGCCTTGTCGCCTCTTTCGCGCAGGAAAGCGAGATCTTCCTCGGTGTACGGACGGAAGAATGGATCGAGGTAAGTCGCAAATGTATTTGCCTGAACCTGGTTCGTGGGCTTCGCATTGCTAAAGTCTTTGTCGGGCGGGTCTCCTGCTATGAGATCTTCGAGGTTTGAAGGAGGGTATGTTGTGACGGAGAAGATCTCCTTCTTCGTTTCTTCGTCCATATCTTTCGTGATGGGGGGTATGTCGTAGCGCGTTGGGTCGGGGAAGGTGGAGGGGTCGTCGCCAAATGTTTGCATATGAGGTATGGTGGGGGCGGGTAGAGGTTGGTGCTCGTCTGAGCTGGAATCATCGTCAATCGCCTCGTCTTTTTCATCCAAATCCATACCAGTCGCAGCGGGGGTCGGCGCAACAGGTGAAAGCGAAGAGCTGGCCGAGTCATTATCGCGGGACAGTCGGCGCGATGCCTTGCGTACTCTCGGCAATGGAGAGGACGCTTCTGAAAGTCGGAATATCAGCATTTTAAGTGAATAAGGGAAGGGAAGTATGAATAGAGCGAAGTAGGGATGGAGTCAAGTCACTCTTGGGTAGACTTACCTAGGTTTGATCCATCTTGGGGTGCCAAAGTATGTGCTCCGTGGGTCAAGGGTCGCTCTTCCCTACTCGTGCTAATATCCTTTCTCTTCTTGAGCTTATTCGCTTTGTGTCTGCCTCGCTCCTCCTCGTCTGCTGCATCTCTCTTTAATCTTTCCTTGTGTTCTTCGTCTCTCCGGTCACTCTCAATCTCCTCTAGTCTTTCTTTTCTCAATTTGGCCAACATTCGCATGCCCCGGTCGCAGGTTGCCCCTCGAAGTTCGATGGCTGCCACCAGTTTCTGCAGCTTTTCTGCCAGAGCTTCCAAGTCTTTCGAGCTTGGAATGGCTGAGGAGACATCTGCCACATTATCAGAGGTAAAGAATGATGCTCTCGAGAGCTCGAGGAGCGCCGTTTCCCCCGACTCGGCTGGGGGAACCGAACTGGATGCGCCGATGAGGTTGGGAGTCGAGTTGCGGCTCCGGCTCTGGCGAGCATCACGGCCCTTCTTGCCAGTGCCTTTCTGGCTTGGAGGAGGAGGCATGGCGGAGAGGGTTTTGCTGCTATCGTTTTACACAGGAAATATAACCTACTGGCTGGTAGTGATGTTTGTCGGACTGACGTGCATGATAAACTATGCCAAGCCACTAAGGCTGACATAGCCAATAGCGGGCGTTGTCATTGTTTGGGTGGGGTCCTCTTTGGCTGCCGGGGTTCCCCAGAATCTTTAAACATGAGATCTGCACATTCTTCTTCCTCACCTCAACACGCATTAATTATACATCGGATTTGTTTTTCCCATCAAAAATTTACAGAAGTCAATACCACTACATCATACATAAATTCCACCCCATCCTCTTCATCATAAAATCAAGTCCCCTTGGCCCAAAAGCTCTTGGATCCTCATCCTCCCAAACCATACCTAGCAATTCTACGGCGCTTTTGACATTCTTCATCTTATATTTCAAGCCCTTGAATGCCGTCCGAATGAACATACGATGTGATTCTTGCCTCGCACAAGAACTGATCATCATAGCAGGCCATAGCATGATCCCCTCCAAGGGAGTCCCCGCAATCGAGAGCAACATAGGGAGGCCTACCTCAACTCGTAGGTCTACCTCCGAAATGAGAGCGGCATCCTCTAGAAGCGAGTGGCAGAAGATGGAGCGCAGGTAAATCAGCAAAGCATGCTGAAAAATGAGAGCCCCTACAACTTTGTCGCTCGATGTTTCTTTCCCAGAACCGATCGGGAGCCAAGCACGAGGTTTGGAGGTAAAGAATCTATAAGAATCCTCGAGCTCGTAGGTAAAGAAGCCCTCTGCCTCTTCTGCTAATCGACGATTTGCAAGTTGCGCGACTTCGGGTATGAATTCGAAGATTCCATGACCGCAGCCGAGGAAACTGCTCCTGGTTTTGTGTTGTGTCAGTGACTATAAGGTACTGAGAAATGCATCTAACGTTATTGTTTCGCCCTCCAGGTTTCCTCTCGGGGTGAGGCTTGCTATCAGTGCTCGATAATAATACGTTTCGAGAAGACCCCAGAGGTTACGATCATCTTCCGATTCTAGCTTGGTGGGCTTGGACAGTAAAGAAAGAACTAATTGGCGATATGCTCGTAAGTGATGCAGAGCTATTGCGTGGGATTTCCCCGAGATCACCTGAGAAGGTGTTAGCAAACAACTGAATCAGGTTCTAAGAGGGAAACTTGCCTCAACTTTACAAAGAAGCGACGTTATGAGCAGCAATTGAAGTGGGTTCCTCTCCTCTGCTTTTTCTTTGGAATCGAGTAGTCTTCGACCCTTCGACACTCTTTCACAAGCACCCACCTCTCTCCCTGATGCACCAAATGGATTTTGGTCTCAGATTTGGGGTATGTATTACAAGAAGAACGGTCGATTATCACCTGAATCTGGTCAGCTCTTTGATGGATATCTCTCCAATACTGCTACTCAGCTGGGAGTTTTGCCGGACAAGACGAACCCTTTTATTTACTGCATCTTGCCCCTGGCTTTTTCCTGACAAGCTGGTTATGATTTGTGTATTGGCGCTTGGGGGAGCATATATTGGCTGTTTTGATGCAGTTGATGAAGAGGCCGCTTTAGCCATATCGAGACATTACTCGTCGGCTTTACCCGATCTCCAGCTTGCATTATGCGACGAACAAGTTGCATATCGATTCATGGCATTCTGGAAGGATTTCAGGGCCATATCCGCATCTTGCTTGCCAGGGACCGTGATCGAATCATCTTGGGGGATTTGCAAATCAAAGGTGGAGTTCTCTTGTTAACTTCCTGACGAAATCCGTTCGTTAGGATCCTCGTTCTGGGGTCTTTTGGATTTCAGATTAGACCATAGGCACTCGAATTTCTTTGTGAGGAACCCGCCACATGTTAGTTCCTGTTCGTCACATTTCTTTTGTCTTGAGCGGCATGTAAGACACTCCCATTTGGAACGGGGAAAATCACGTCACATGCGAGGACTTTAAACGG
Organism: Hymenoscyphus salicellus; assembly: GCA_001414355.1. NCBI lineage: Eukaryota > Fungi > Ascomycota > Leotiomycetes > Helotiales > Helotiaceae > Hymenoscyphus > Hymenoscyphus salicellus. Next base: position 12,409 of record LLCD01000207.1, read on the forward strand.
CAGGGGATTTCTGTAGAGAGGCTTCTGGCCGTCCTTGTTGGTCGTCAACGTGTTGAATGATTGGGGTCGTTGGGGAAGTCGGCATGAGGTAAAGAAGGGGGTAGATTGTGACAACAAGTCGATTAGATATCTCGTATTTGAGGTGAAGACTTGGCAACGGCGGAAAGGATACAATTGGTTTTCTTTACATGGTACTGTAAGGATTTTGAGGAGACGTCGAATTTCAATAACCAGAAATATTAAACCAGAGAAAAAAAGAGTAGATTGGTACCCAGAGATTGTGTATACGTGCCCGTTAAGACCTTTTCTCTTTAGCTAAACGCGAAAATCTTATCTATCCGCAGGCGGAGGAGAGTTTACAGTCGGGACGTGAAGCGGGGTGGGGCTCAGTGGCAATGCTGTCATAGATCAGGTTTTAGCGTGCTTAAGTATACTCAGCTGGTTTTCATCTAAGCAGCCGTATAATTTAAACGCACCATATACTTTTTCTTGTAACCTCGAATCTGATGTTGTTCGGTGTGGAAATGACCGTACGGATTGTAGTAAATCACCGACCCGGAGTTAGGCAAAATCATGTCGTTTTGGTACGTATATAATGACTGGCAAGGCAACATTATATGTAAGAATTAATGCACATTTCTTCACCTTGATGCCATAAATCCTTTTCTTCAATTAGAGTTTCTTGAAAACATATTCTCGTCATGGAATACAACCCAAATCCCAACACACCTCGCGGGATGTAAGTCTCGTTTCTTCCGAAGTGCATGCACACTTATCAAAACACTAACTTTCCCAAAACCAGACTCCCGGTCCTCAGCTGGGGCCACAAAAGTAAGCACTTTCGCCCTCACTCACTATTGTTTCCAAGATGGCTTCCATGCTAAGATCACTAGGACTACCCAAACAACATGGCATCGTCAACTACAAACTTTCTAACAATCGACTGTATCCTTTCCATGGAATAATATCCAAAGGAGTTCCCAACGTTATTAGACGGGTCAGCGGTCAAGCGTTATATGTTGCACCGCCTTTTATTGTCGCCTATTTTCTGATGGAATGGATGGAAGAGAAGTCGGTGACAATCTGCATTTTTGTGTTGAGGCCAACCACTGACTCTATTTTAGGAACAAATTCTTGAATTCAAAAAAGGGTAGGATGGAGAAAGGGGTGGAATGATGAGGGACAAACTCGATGAATATGTTGAGCTAATGAAATAGACATGGCATGAGTCTTATAAAAACAACCTGTCTTGAAAGGAATACATCATCTCACTCATTGATGACTTTTGAATGCCGAGGTGCTCACACTCCTTCAAGCAATTTTCATACCACAAAGCGTCATGCCCAAGTCGCATGACTCCCAATTTTACAGGACGGAACCAAAGTGGCGAGAGTTTTGTCCAGAAACTAACAAAAAAGATGAATGGAGTTGCAGCTTTTGGTGGTTTTACTCACTATTGGGTTGAGTGTGCGAAACAAATGAGGATGGAAAAAGAAACAACGAAACCTGATCTCAGCAGTTCAATATCTGAATCAGAGACCATGGACGTAGGATAAAAGGATATTTCTTAGAATTGTCGAGTAACTTCTGTTGCTAATTCATCCCAGGTTAGCTATTTAGGACAATTTAAATACTGGAATGAAGTTACGACGAAGAAAGAATGCAAGGGAAACAAGCTAGATCCTTTATCGTCTGATATTAACCTGTGACATTTCATTATTCTAGCTCTTTAGAACAATTCGTAAACTCGAATCAAGTTGCGACGAAGAAATAATTCTGTAGAATAAGGTTTAATTTCGTATATGACTTGGTTACAAAAATCAATAGTCAGGTGAGTTGTATTAGACTTCTATACTCCTAGCGCCCGACCCGACCTCCGAAGATCGGCACGTTACTCTACTAAGCAGGGAAAAGTACTACTCTACTCGACGAAGCTTTTACACTAATTAAATTTCATTGTACAAGTCCCTATCTAGAATAATTCAAATCAGGTCCAATCTCCTTACCTCTGATATCTGCATCAAAAGTCTTGGCCCTTCAAACTCAATTGAAACAGTAACCTTGTGGACAAGGATCGCGGTGGACATGGAAAGTGGCAGTGATTAGCCTGCCTACCCACCTCGTTGTTCTAACTTTGTAGAACAATTGAAGTAAATTGTCCCAACTATCTGGCAAAATAGTTTGAATTATCTCAATCCGTTAGAGTAATTACTTTGAGTTGCCCAAGATAGCTGGAACAACGGCTAAGTAGGGAGGTGCGATTTACTACCACTTTAATGTCCACCGCGAGCAAGGAACCTGGGATATGGGTTCTTTTTCTGCCTACTCGGTACCTACCTAAGTACTATAGGGGTACCTACAGTCGTGTACTGTAGATGAACTGTCGCTCGTACTCGCACTCTCTTCATCGTTAGGCATTCCGGTCTCTATTCGCCTGATCGCTGCTTGCTTACTCTACATGAATACTACGATTGGTGGAGGAAGGCTGGCATCTCATGTTGTTCTCATGTTGTTCTCATGTTGTACTCATGTTGTTCTCATGAAGCTCCCAAGAGAAAAGTCCAAAATCGATATTGTAGGGTTTCTGCATCGGTGCTAGACAGGTCGAGGCATTTTAGCTACAGTAACAGCCGGAGAGACGGCAAGCAGATTCCGTCGCCCTTTTCGGAAGCGCTAGATGGAGTAAGTAGGACTGTACCTAGGCAGTAAATAGCTCGCTGCTCTACGCTAGTTCAGAACAATTGTGCAGTAGAACGAAACCTGCCGTTTCTATTGTATCGCAAGATCAGTGATCGTCGGACAAAAGCACCTTTCGTCGTCTCAGAATCTCGGCTCAACTGTCTCACCATGGTGGTTAACGTTAGTCACGACATGACGACGACAGAACCACAGTTTTCTCTTCTCCCGCCCGATACTGGCTCGTCTTGATTGAATGCACCCATTCTGCTGGTCGAGGCTAATAGGTACTCCGTAGCGGCTGCCTACTCGGAGCCAGTTGACCCTCTTCAGGTTGCACGAGCGTAGGATTGCACGGCCTGTATTGGCTACAGCCCTGCAAAGCCCAGGGTCTCTCGTCTCTCGGGGCGGTGGGCGATGGGCAGGTGGGGGAACAAGCTTTTTCCAAGCACAAACGATCGCTGGCGCACCGCCCCCGTCCGCGTCTTCCTCCCAGCGACTCCCGTCACCAGTCAAATATCGGCCGGGCCCCTGCAATTCCTTCTTGGCACTCTCCCCAATTCCTTCCTTTTCCATCACAGCCAAAAATCAACAGCTTCGCAGTTCTCCGTCGCCCACCAGAGCCCCGCGCCTGGCGACAAATGATTTTGCCCCGACCCATGATCGTGATAGGGAGTGAGGGAGTCCTTCCCATCTGTTTATATTGAAGTCGCGTCATTTTTGATAATGGGTAACTCTTCCCCCTTCCATTTCCTGGGCATTTCTGGGCGCCCCTTGGCGGTGGCCTTGGCTGTTTGGATCCAAACTCCCCCAACCTGATATATCTCGAGGGGTCGGGCACGCGCTGGGGATGATTGCTTGCTGACTCTTCTTTTCTATGTAGCTGCGAATGAAATACAAACCTACGTGTAAGTCCTGATCAACCTCATCGCCGCATCGCAGCCCTCTCTTCAAGCCCAGTTGCCAAGTCTCGGAACGGGCTGGATTCCCAAAGTGCCGAGTGTGGAGAGACCACTAGAGACGACGCATCAAGATGCTGTTGACGGAAGAACTCTGACCCTTTACTGACTGCTCGCTGCATAGTCTCCTCTTTCCAAACCAAGAATGGAGCGATACTGCGACCGATATTGACCTTGACAATGTCGTCGCCCAGTTATCGGTATGTCGATTCAAACCCATCTCCGTGGACGGACTTGAGTACCACCCTTCTACCCCAAACCACTCGTTGTTCAAACAAACTCGGAGACTCAATTCCATTATTCTAATCAGTTGGAGCAACGAGGGTTATTCTTCCAGAAAAATCCGGACAATTGCGGAAGGAGAGCCAAGGAAGGCGTGGGCTAACCTATCTTTTATAGCCAAATGTCTCCTTCACCCAGGACCTCACAGAAGGTATTCAAACTCTCTCGAGCCAAAATTCCGACCGAAGCGGTGTAGCGAATGGCTTTCTCTATGTGCCAGATCTAGAGCCAACAGATTCATGCTTCAACATCTCCAAACAGTACATCCCACATAATGTCACACGACAGGCCAACCTCCCTCCGACAGACTTCACCCTGATAGCCATTGCACCTTGGATCAGTGTTGACTGCACTCAATCTTTCCTATCCGCTGCTCGTTCCGACCCAAATCGAGGCTTCATTTTCTATCTTCCCAACAATGATACAACCCCGCCACCACCATCGTCCTCTTCGATGTGGGATCTCCAAGATGGTGGTTCGTGGAAAGATGACAACCCATATCCCGTTTATGCCATTCCCGGGAAGTTTGGTCAACAATTGATGCACCAACTCAGTCTTTATTCCGGAAATATGACCGATGTCCCCTTTGGCCATGATGTATCAGAACTCCCTGGCTATGACCCCCGGGACTACATCAGACTATATACCGCGATCGAATCATCAAATTTACCCACGTTGCCTCGGTTCTGGGTCTTCATATTAGTGGTTATGGGTGTTTTGGTTGCGATTTTGGGATTCATTTCTGCCGGTATGCACTTGACGCAGCGACATCGTCGGAACTCTTTAAGGCGTCGTGTGGAGAGCAGAGAGGTCAACCTAGAAGCTCTTGGAATCAAGCGTCTCACAGTACCACAAGAGTCTATCGCGAAGCTCCCTCTTTTCATATACAGCGACGAAGGTCAGAATTCGCAGCCCACGTCTCCTACGATTAAGGATTTTAGTGTTGCCACAGAGAAGGATAATATTGGAGGTCCTGGTTCTCCTCGTATCAACCGAGCCTCATCGAGTTACCTTGCTTCTGATGGTTTAGGGGTGCCGGAAGAAGTCATCAATATTGAGGGCAAAACGCCAGATGTAGTCCTCATCCATCGTTTCCTACCATACCCACAACCAACCTGTCCTATTTGCCTGGACGACTTTGTTTGTGGAGAAACGGAAATACGAGAGCTCCCTTGTGGTCATATATTCCACCCCGAGTGCATTGACACATTCCTCGGGAACAACAGCTCTCTTTGCCCAATGTGCAAGCAAATTGCTTGGCCGGTTGGTGACTGCCCAATAACGATTACAAATGGTATGGTTAGGCGGGAGCGCAACTTGAGAAAGCTTCGACCCAGAGTTGAAGATGTTGAAACATCAGCCGGTCTGAAGAATACCTGGGGTCATTTTAAGCTACTGAGCTCACGATTGAAAGAGAGAGTATCTACGACGATAACGAATCACCCGGCTCAAGAACTCACTACAATCCCCGAAACATCACACCCTCCAACGTCAATCGTTCTGCCTGCTCGTCCGCAATCTTTAGCACTTGGAAACAATGAGACCTCTGGTGACTCCGAACCAGCCAGGGCCGAATTTCTAGCAGCTCGAATTCGAGAAATAGCTTCGCGGCAATCGCCAATTCAAGATCCAGATGCAGAGAGCAGACGTCAACCTCGAAAATGTAAGTCAATACTCGAGGCTCGAGAATCCATTTACTAACAGAGTTTAGGGAGAGGTATTCTTTCAAGGGCGTTTCCGGGATTTTGACAATAATTGTGTTTAAGGGGGTCTGGTTTGGTATTTTTTCAGCGTTTAGCGTGCATCATCGGGGGCATATTCGCACTTTGTTTTACATTACATAGAAGCATGGTATGGTGTTCAGGAATATGGATGAAGACCAAGGTGGGCTGGCTGGATAAAGAAGGGAGTTAGGTCTTCGACGCATATACCCCGCCAGCATGTATTACAATGGCAAGGATACATGAAAATAATGACAACAAAATGAATAACACTTTCTTCATTCTACCCAATGAGACATTGATATGTAACAACAAATCTAAGATGGCCGGTTAAAAATTTATCGCATCCTGGCCTATCACCTGTGGTGCTTATCACCTAAAGAGGAAAGCTTAGCCGTCTGCGGGGTATCACCACTTGAGCAATTGGTATCTCATGAGAGGTTTGCTTCTGAGGCCCTCCGAAACCTTTCGCCAGATTCAAGATGCATTTGGTACCAAGAGAAGTTCGTGAAATCAATTCCGAGAATCAGAACCCATGCTCACCAAGTCATAGCTCGACAAGCTGGTTATCTCCCAGCTGGGACTCCTGGCACAGCGACGACTTGCGCGAGGCGTAAAGCTCAATCATTCAGAAGCATCTGTAAGCTCTCAATGGTCGCTAACAAATCTATCATACCAATGTTAATAATACAAAAACTAGGCTCTTATCGCGAACAATCTCCAAGAGGTTCTTACCCATCCATACCTACCCCTCGAATACCCCCGGAACGATAGCTGATAGCAAAATAGCTCATCCGCGATGGCAAACACACAGTGGCGGACCTCATGTCCATCGGGGCAACGATGCTGGGACGTCGGCATGTGCTCCCCTCGGTCTGCTCGACGTTGACGGAAATCATGGTTGAGGGAACGTTTCCTGTGGGCACATATCTGGTTACGGTCCATCATCCGATCAGCAGCGATGATGGCGATTTGGCAAAGGCGTTGTATGGAAGTTTCCTGCCGATTCCGGATATTGGTATCTTTCAATTGCCGGAGGAGGCAGAGTATGAAGCTACGAAGCAACCGGGCGCCGTGGTGATTCAGAGGGGCAAGGTGGTCTTGAATGAGGGCAGGAAGAGGAGGAAGTTGAAGGTTACTAGTAAGGGCGATAGACCTATACAAGTTTGTGTTTTCCATGCAGATGAGGGGGGGAGAAGATATGCTAATTGGCATGGTAGATTGGTTCGCATTACCATTTTATCGAGACGAATCCTCAACTCGAATTCGATCGAATCAAGGCATACGGATACAGATTGGACATCGCGGCCGGAACTTCAGTTCGATTCGAACCCGGAGATACCAAGACAGTGACGCTTGTCGAAATTGGAGGGAACAAGATCATTCGTGGGGGAAACCACATCGCGACTGGAAAGGTTGATATTTCCCGGGCGGATGAGATTCTTGCGAAACTTCAGCAGGCTGGCTTTGCACACGCTCCAGATCCCATTGGAGACTCGCCTCATATCGATGTTTTTGAGATGGAGAGGACCGCTTATGCTACAATGTTTGGCCCTACTACTGGAGATATCATTCGTCTGGGTCCTACGGATCTGTGGATTAAAGTCGAGAAGGACCTTACGGTTTTCGGGGATGAATGTAAATTTGGGGGCGGAAAAACTATCCGTGAGGGAATGGGACAGGCTACTGGTGTCTCGGATGAAATTTCCCTGGATCTTGCTATTGTGAATGCTTTGATTGTGGATTGGACGGGCATTTATAAAGCAGATATTGGAGTCAAGAATGGAAATATTGTTGGCATTGGGAAGGCGGGAAATCCGGATGTTATGGACGGAGTCAGTCCAAATATGATTATTGGGAGTTGTACGGATATCATTGCGGCCGAGGGAAAGATTGTTACGGCCGGTGGGTTTGATACTCATATTCATTTCATATGTCCGCAACAAGTTAATGAAGCTATTTCTTCTGGAATTACAACTATGCTTGGAGGTGGAGTTGGTCCCAGGTAAGTTTCTCCCTTTTCCCCGGCTTTATGAGAATGGAAGATAGCTAATTAACAATAGTGCTGGCACAAGTGCTACAACTTGTACTCCTGGAAAGAATTATATGCGCCAAATGCTTCAAGCTTGCGACACTTTACCTGTAAATCTAGGTATCACTGCAAAGGGTAACGACAGCAATCCTCTCGCTCTCCGCGAACAGGTCAACGCAGGAGCATGTGGTCTCAAACTCCACGAAGATTGGGGAACCACACCTTCGGCAATTGATGCTTGCTTGACAGTTTGCGATGAGCTTGATGTTCAATGTCTCATCCATACAGATACATTGAACGAATCTGGCTTTGTGGAATCAACAATCGCAGCATTTAAAGACAGAGCTATCCACACATACCACACTGAAGGAGCAGGTGGTGGCCACGCACCAGATATCATCAGCGTTGTTGAACACGCCAATGTTCTTCCCTCCTCCACAAACCCCACTCGTCCATACACACGAAACACGCTCGACGAACATTTGGACATGCTAATGGTATGCCACCATCTCTCCAAAAATATCCCAGAAGACGTCGCTTTCGCCGAATCTCGCATTCGTGCCGAAACTATCGCCGCGGAAGATGTGCTCCACGATCTAGGAGCTATTTCTATGATGTCCTCTGACTCTCAAGCCATGGGACGATGTGGAGAAGTCATCCTCCGAACTTGGAACACAGCACATAAGAACAAAGTCCAAAGAGGAACATTGAAGGAAGACGAGGGAACGGGCGCAGATAACTTTAGAGTCAAGAGATATGTGAGTAAATACACGGTCAACCCGGCGATTGCGCAGGGCATGGGACATGTTATTGGTAGTATCGAGGTGGGCAAGTTGGCGGATCTGGTGGTTTGGGATCCAGCTTGGTTTGGGACGAAGCCGATGACTGTTTTGAAGAGTGGGTTGATTAGCCATGCTATGATGGTATGTTTCAACTTCCCTTTCTTTCTCCATACCCCCTCTCACCCACCTCTTCGTTTTGTTATTTCGGAAATGTCTGCTAACAAAATCCAAAGGGCGACCCCAACGCCTCCATCCCCACCGTCCAACCCGTCATCTCTCGACCCATGTTCGCCCCTCTCGTTCCCGAAACTTCCATCCTCTTCGTCTCGAAATCTTCGATTGAGAATGGCAATATTGCTAGTTACAAGTTGAGGAAGAGGATCGAAGCTGTCAAGGGATGCAGAGGTCCGGGGGTGGGTGGCGAGAAGGGCATTGGGAAGAGTGATATGAAGTTTAATGCTTTGATGCCTAAGATGAGGGTTGATCCTGAGAGTTATCGCGTGGAGGCTGATGGGGTGCATGCTGTTTGTGAGGCGGCTGAGGTGCTGCCGTTGGCGCAGTGTGGGTTTGTTTATTGATTTTGCGAAGGGGAGAGGGAGAGGAAGAGATTGTGTATATGGATGTCCGGAGAAATGGGGATGGGAGAGGCGATATTTATGGCTTATGAATGATGGCATTATTGATGATGATGAAAATTGTTATTACCGGAGCTTACGTATGAATCATATTCCTTTCTTGTTATGGGGAGCGTTTAGCCATTTGGAAGGATTTTAGTGAAGGTAAGTACATCTCTCTTCTGCTTTTCCAAAGGGTGGCTTGCAAAGGTATGTTTTCTTTCAGTCTTGTATCTTATACGAGGGTGCAAGGGGCTAGTATCAATGAGAATAAGCGGAGAGATTTCAAGTATACGAATGACGGGGCTCCGGAGGATTGCTTTCCATGGGGCATGACTGATGATAAAGACATTTAGTGAAGAATGGCGCAACATAGGTAGGCTTTCATAGTTTACTGTTGTTTTGGTGCTCGTTGTGGGTTTGAAGAGGAAGTGTGGTTCTCTTCACCCTTTGTGGGATATGCATACGCTGACCATAACCATCGAAGTCGAAGAGAGGAATAACAGGTGGAGGGGGCGTATAAAGGTGAATAAATTATGTGTAGATCTATTATTTTCCTGTGGTTATGGAGGTGGCGTGAAATGAGGGTTTTCTTAAGTATCTTCAACGTCTCGTTCTCATTTTCTATTCTCTTGAAATTCTAGACTTTCTGAATTTGGGGTGGATCCTTTTCCCTTTTCTGTGGGGATGATACTTGATGTACTTTCTTCGAGCTCTTTTTATCACGGGGGGTTAGAGCAGAGTAGTAGTTGTTATACTCTACTCTACTCAAGAGTTGAAGACTACTACTATTTTACTCTACTCTGAAGTTATTCTGATCTAGCTGATTGGGCTGTTCTCACGCGGTCATCTCCTTTTAGTCCTTTTGATGGGTATAAGTTCAACTGCGGTGTGGCTTGTTAGATCCGAAGGTTGGGTAAGCTTGAAGTTCTAGGCTTCGGATAGATAGAGTATTGCTCTTCATACCTAGTCTTGATGACGGAGTTCCGTACCTGTTGAAGGTCATGCATGATGCTGACAACCACGTTTTTTTCGGTAAGAGTTTAGGACACCGATGCGCCTCTTAACAATGTGGCTCTTTACGCTTTTCCACACATGCCTGGTAGTTTCTGTGTAACCAAGTATTTACTTCTTACCACTGGTGGGAAAGAAACAGTATTGTCGGATTCTTGGGTGTAATATTTCCATAGCTATGTACAGCCTCCCGCATTCCAGAATCCTTCAAGAGCCTCTTTCCAATGAGGCGACTCGGTCTTTGGATCTCGGTCTCCGGTAGATTGCCGAAAATAAAGGCGAAATTCATGAGGATACAGACTTATCCAGCTCTTCGGGAAGATTTATGCTTTTCCTCTGCGGCTGATGCTACTCCCACGTGGTTCTTGAGCTGCTTAACCAGGAAAACGTACGTACTGTACATACACCTGTGAACCATCCCGCTAGCTGCATAAATCTTCTTTTTTGACTGTCTTGTAGACATAATTGACGAGAAGTAAATATGCCTCCTTTACCACCGAATCCATTGGGGATCAAGATCATCGCATTTTCTGCAGCTGGCTTGTTTGCCGATTTCGTTGTCGTATCACTAAGATTATGGGCTCGGAAGTTGAGGAAGCAGAGTTTGGGCGCTGGTGACTGGTTGATTGTTGCTTCTTGGGTGAGTTAATTTCTCTAGCTATCTGTCGTAAAAACTTGGCCCTCGATTTTCTTACGAGTTTCAGAGAGAGAGGAAGTTAATGGAATTAGTTCTTTGCCTTGACAGACTTCGTACGAAGAATCATTGGTCAGTTCTTAAGCTCAAAATCCTTCAAAATAAGAGGTCCATTTCAGACTAAACAAAAGTAGCATACAAATGGGGCGCCGGACTCCATCTCCAACAAATCCTCGAGACAGACCCCTCCCACCTGCTCGATGCGGTAAAAATAAGTTATGCATGTTACTTCATCTGGAACGCAGCGGTAACATGCATCAAGCTCTCCATCCTCTTTGTCTATCTCGAACTCTTCCGAATCATTAGATGGTTCGTTTGGTGTGTGCGCGTTGCCATGCTCTTGTGTATCGTCTTTTTCCTTGGGTTCGCTGCAATGTTGGCTTTTAGATGTTCGCCAATGGAGAAGAATTTCAACTACACGGTTGAGGGAACGTGTGCGATTAGTCTTCCGGATGTATTTATACTAGGGGGAAGTCTAAATATGCTGATCGATGTTGTTTAGGTTGTTCTTCCTATTCC
>LLCD01000208.1:0-23649 GCA_001414355.1 Hymenoscyphus salicellus
GCATCACCTCCTTCCGCGCGTCCCTGTTCAAGTAATTTCTCACCTCACCCCACCCACCTCTTCCATCAACATGGCTACCGCAATGGACCATCTCTCGGCTGGTGCCACCAAGCTTGAATGGATTTCCAACCTCAACACCGACCTCAAGCCAGCCAAGAACTACCGTCGTACCTCCATCATCTGCACAATTGGCCCAAAGACAAACTCGGTCGAGGCTATCAACAAGCTCCGTACTGCAGGTCTCAACGTTGTCCGCATGAACTTCTCCCACGGATCATACGAGTACCATCAATCCGTCATTGACCACGCCCGCGAGGCTGAGAAGGTCCAACCTGGTCGTCAAGTTGCCATTGCCTTGGATACCAAGGGCCCAGAAATCAGAACCGGAAACACCGCCGGAGATGTCGATATCCCAATCTCTGCTGGTACCGAGATCAACATCACCACCGATGAGAAATATGCCACCTCATGTGATGACAAGAACATGTAAGTCCCTCTATCTCTATGCCGAGTCTTCCTAGCCCCAGCTTTATGGTCAAATCTAATTTCGGCAAACAGGTACGTTGACTACAAGAACATCACCAAGGTGATCGAAAAGGGACGTATCATCTACGTTGATGACGGAGTCCTCGCATTCGACGTCCTCGACATTGTCGACGACAAGACCGTACGAGCCCGCGCACGAAACAATGGCAAGATCTCCTCCAAGAAGGGTGTCAACCTCCCAGATACCAATGTCGATCTCCCAGCCTTGTCTGAGAAGGATAAGGGGGATCTCCGATTCGGTGTCAAGAACAACGTGGATATGGTTTTTGCATCATTCATCCGTCGTGGTGAGGATATCACCTCTATCAGAGAGGTTCTTGGTGAGGAGGGCAAGCACATTCAGATCATCGCCAAGATTGAGAACAGACAAGGTCTCAACAACTTTGCCGAGATCTTGAAGGAAACTGACGGTGTCATGGTCGCTCGTGGTGATCTTGGTATCGAAATCCCAGCCGCAGAGGTCTTTGCTGCCCAGAAGAAGATGATTGCCATGTGCAACATTGCCGGAAAGCCAGTTATCTGTGCCACCCAAATGCTCGAGTCCATGATCTACAACCCTCGCCCAACCCGTGCTGAGATCAGTGATGTCGGTAACGCCGTTACTGATGGAGCCGACTGTGTCATGTTGTCTGGAGAGACTGCCAAGGGTGATTATCCTAACGAGGCTGTTCGTGAGATGTCCGAGACTTGTTTGAAGGCCGAGAACACCATCGCATATGTTTCCCACTTTGAGGAGCTCACTCAACTCGCCCAACGACCTGTCAGCATTGTCGAGTCTTGCGCCATGGCCGCTGTTCGTGCCAGTTTGGACATGAACGCCGGTGCCATTATTGTCCTCTCCACCAGTGGAGACAGTGCTCGTCTTCTCTCCAAGTACAGACCAGTGTGCCCAATCTTCATGGTCACCCGAAACGCCAGCGCATCCCGATATGGTCACTTGTATCGCGGTGTATACCCATTCTACTTTGCTGAGCAAAAGCCAGACTTCAGCAAGGTCAACTGGCAAGAGGATGTTGACCGAAGAATTACCTGGGGTATTTCCGAGGCTATGAAGCTCGGTGTCTTGAACCAGGGTGAGACTGTCGTTGTTGTTCAAGGATGGAAGGGTGGTATGGGTAACACCAACACGTAAGTTGAAATGTCCTCTTTTTGCACGACACAACTAACAATCAATTTAGTCTCCGTGTTATCAAGGCTGAGAAGAACTTGGGACTTGTGGTTTAAGTAGTCAACTCGAATTCCTTCTAAATAATTACCCGGTTTGGGTCGTTGAGCTAGTTACCCAGCGACCGCGCTGCAGATCACACCAACAACACAACTCTTCACGTCCAGAGGTCTATAGTATCTATTCCACGAATATGACGATGAAAAAAAACAAAATTCAGGGCCGGGCCATAACCAGAGAATGAGGGTTTGCACGTTAATGTGTTATGACGATGAGTCTTTACAGAGAAAATACCAAATGACTTTTTTACGTAATTCCGTTTTTGGGTTTGAAATTCACGTGAGAATAATTATGGGCAAGCAATGTGAGGTTTAGTGGAGTGAACTTGAGAACTGAAATCGTTACAAGGGGTAGGTATTAGCTATCCTCGCGATGCACAGTAAAAGGGGCCGTCAAAAAGAATTGATTCCGCTTAACCGGGAGCAGAGGAAGAAGTTCGAAACCTACCGCGTAATACAAAGTATTTCCCTAGATGGCTAGGACAATGGAAGGTGATTGTTCCAAGTCTCTACATAGTTTAAGTTGTTCCAAAAGTTGAGACAACGAGCTAGGCAGCCAGGCAGAATTTAGGAATCCGGTTAAGCGAGTGAAACGTGCCCAAACCCTTGGTCGGGTTGTCGAACTATATATCTAGAACTTCGATAAGCTCGCGGAGTTGGAAAGCAGCTCCAAAAAGATGGGGGCTAAATGAGAAGAATTAGAGAAGAAGAAAGAGACTATATGTTGTTAAATAGCATATTGTTAATACTTTCAACCTACAAGCTACCACCCACTTCCTGAAGCTTTTCTCGACTAAATGTCCCCTGGAACGATGCTCCTCCTCGCGTCCTGATGTAAAAGTGCAATGGTTTGTATACTGAGTTAACCTAAGAAGAGAGGGGCATTAGGGGAACTTGTTTTGAAATCTAGGCTATAGTTAGAATTTGTTGGAACGATCAATTCCAATTGTTCCAGGTATTTTATTGATTTTTGTTTTCTGTGGCAACAATATGCATCCTCGCATACCCCTTTAAAAGAGAGGTCTTTGAAGTGGACTTTCCCACTCCTTCAAAATAAAGCACTGCAAAAAGAAATTGATTGGACTGAAGTCGCACTTTTACACTGCAAGTATACACTGTTAGTTTGGGGTTTGCTTGTTTGTTTTGGAGTTTGGATGGAAGTAGATCGGGAGATTTTGAAAGGGTGGCGGAAGTTGGGGCTTGGGAGAGTACTGGGGAAGTGCGGAGTGAGGAGTGAGGGAACATGAAAGGAATATGGAGGGAGTGAGAAATGGGAAGGGCATTGTTGTTAGTTGAGGGGGTAGTTGGTGTGGAAGATGAGCTTTTGGGTGCGATGGGATGTGAAATCTTGTGCGAGTGAATTTATTCGCCCTTATTTTGAGATGCTGAATAGGTTCTCAACCATTCATTGGAAGAGTGATTTACTAGTATAGATTGAGAAAAACGGGGAATAGATTTAAAAACGACAGACTTCAATCCTTGGTACAGGCATACCCGAGCCCTCTAATCGATCTCGGATCAGTGTAATTACAAATTACATGATTACTCAGAGTAACTTGGAGTTACTCAAGAGCAGAGTCATGTTGGATAGAGAAAAGTCAAGAGCAATGATTTCTATTACCCAAGGGTTACTCTGTAGAGTAGCTCTGCTCAACTTTAACATGCTACTTCGTATGTTCCATCTGTCATTCCTTTGACAATAAGAAATAAGATTTCCAACTCTACACTAAAAGATTTCATCAGCCATAGTATACTAGAGTTGATCACAATCGTTATACGAGAACACACTTTGTAATTACCAGTTTACTCATGAGAACAATCCCCCAAAAGATTCCTCAAATGAAACATCCTCACCAACAACCATCCTATAACTAATCTTCGCATATTCCTTGGCCTTCTTCCCAAGGTGCGGTGCAAAACTCAGATTATACACCTTCCCCAAATGACCCCAAGCATTAATCGCATCATCCATCAATAATCCCTATCTCTCAACCTTCAAAACACCATTTTGCCTCACCAAAGTCGAGAGTTGTCCACCTCGAACCACGAACCCCAGACACTCTAACAGTTTCAAAATCATAGCGACGGCTTTTCGACAATCCTTTCCTTCGTAACACACTATCGCGAGGATCATGTACTTGTTTTTCAATGGTAAGCGAGAGACGGAGGTTGGTGGGGAGGGGTATATCGCACTGAGTTCTTGAAGAACTGCGTCGGCTTTTGCTCTATCGATTTTATCGTGTGGACGTTCGACGACAGGGCGGTATTCATCACTAAAGGATTCGCGCTTCTTGCGGGCTTTTCGCGATGTCGTTTGTAGGTCGTGGAAGAGGAGGCATTTACATGAAACTCCCCATTGAAGAAGGGGCATTTGAACAGTGACGTGATAATGTTCTCCTGCCAGACCATTGGGTTCCATGAACCACATGCTTAATTATGCGTTTGCCGGGATATCGCAGGTGGAGTAGACGAACAGGATGTCGCCTATAAAACTGAGGCGAGTGTTGGAGATGCAGGAATGTTTTATTTTTGAGGCGAGGAACCAAAGGCCTCTGCAATCTTCGGGCTTCCATCAACCCAATGAACACTCGTAACGGAAGCTTCTTTAACGACAGATTCCTCGTCCTCGTCCTCATCCCCATTATTGAGCAGTCGCTTCACCGGCATACACTTTTTCGACCCTCCACTTGGATTCAAAGCCCTCGGCAATTTCGAAAGCTCCTCAAGAAATGCCGGATTCCGCCATAGCTTTTGCACAGTGGACGTAAGAAGAGGTTCGTCTTCTTCCATTAGATCTCTTATAAACTCCTTGACATACTTCTCGATCTCTTCCCCTGGAACACGACCTTGAGCATATGTAAAAGCCTTCTCACAAACAAGCAACTCCCCCGCCTTGATTGCTCTCGTAGTAAACAACCCCTTCTCCCTTCCAGGAGAAGGAGAAATTGAAGGTCTCACAGTCACAGGACCCGTGAAACCCGCTTGATCCAAGTTTGTGGACCGGTTCTTCAACACTTCCTTCCTCAAAGCTTTGAAATCACACACCCTTTTCCTGTTCTGTAAGCCGGGACAGGGTGTGAGATAGTTCTTTCACTGCTTCTGGGTGATTGGGATGTTTCTCGCATAGGAGCTTTAAGATTTCGAAACATTTGTCGAAACGACGGAGACCGTAGAGAGCTTTGCCGGTTCGGTAGAGAGATTTCTCGGATTTGTCGGCGGGCTTGGATGGGGCTTGCGTGTCTTGTAATGCGGCTTCGTAATTTTCGTCTCGGAAGTTTGCTGTGGAATATTTTAAAGTCAGTACTGTCTTTGGCAACAAGTTTTCAGCAAGTGTCAGGAGTACCGAGTTATCGCGGAAGAAGAATAGTATCAAAAGAAGTGAGAAATCTTGCAGAATACTTTCCTAGGGCGCGATTTCTGCGGATGATCCTGGTCTCTTCTTCGGAAGGTTTGCTTGCCAGCGCAGCAGAATAACTAGGTACGCACAGTTAGAAGATTAAACCCAACGTGTTTGGGGCATTGTCGTCAATGTTTTTCTAAATATTGTTCCAGTAATTAGGACAAATCAACAAGTCCGGTTTCCGATTCCCCGAAACCTTCTCGAACAATACTTTCATTTCTGTCAGAAGAACCGGAAAAAAATGGCATGGTATCTCACCTCTCAATAGCACGCCAGTGTTCCCTCCTAATCTGAAAATTTCCCTCTAGGCCAAAGTCTTGCGCATCCTTCGTCGTATCGACCAACTTCACAAAACCACCCTGATGATCAATCTGCACCCCCTGATTGAAAAACTTCAATGTCAGTAAAGAACGGTTCCTTGACAAGAAACACATCTCCCATAGCAAAAACACTAGAACAAGGTCTGACATCCCCATCATACTGCTGGTAGATCTGCACGCCAACAGTATCACCATTCTCGTCCTCAGCCACCATCATAACAGCATTTTCCTTTCTCGGCCTGGTGCCAGCTTGGAGGAGAATATACTTCTCCCAATGGTGTTCTCCCACACGAAGATCTTGGATGAAAATCGGCTTCAAATCCGCAAGTCTAGCGATAGAGGGAGGATGGGGAAGAGGTAGCGACATGCGCCTGGTTTGTCCTTGAAAGGCCGCGACCAGCTTCTTCTCCATTTTCGTTTGTCGTTTCGGTTAATTGTGGGATTCGGACTCCCTTTGCTTTGGAAGAGGTGAGATGTGAAGGTAAACTGGGAGGCTGGTAGTTGATTACTCTGGGCCTCCATTTTGATGGGTCTTCGCCAGTTCGGACTAGCGAGGGTATGGAACCGCAAACCGCAAACTAATCTGAAAGCAAGGAAAACACGCTTCATTGCAAATGAAATATCATCGATCGAGGGGATAAGATATGTTGAAAGAAATGAAAGAGAAGCTCAACGAAGAGAGAAAGAAAAAAGAAAGTCCGAATTAAATGTGCGAACCATTGCGAACCAGACTCCTGGATTGTAAACAAAAGCAAAATCATTATCCGCACGTGTAACCGTCATGAATTGTGTTTGCATGGTTGCCTTCGGTTCTGCCTTGGATTCGAAATCCAAATACCAACCAGTTTTGGAGTTTGCCAGGCAAGACAGGTACTTCTCGGGTAGATGCAAAGGGGGTCCAGCCACCAAGGACAGGATGACTCGAAATTGGCTTCCTGCATGGAATTGAGAGACAGGAACCTGCTAGATTTCTTGATTGGAAATAACTCTCTCACTTGAGTCTCCTCGCAAGGTTTCGGGCAGTCGTTGTCGATTACCAAGTACTTTAGGACAACTGAACGCCAAAATACCGAGGTCAATATTCAGAAAGTGTTATGATGGTTTTACCTGAATTGTCCTAAAAAGCTGGAGCAACGAGAGGTAAACAAGCAGGTGCGAACCCACTATATTTACTGCCGCTTTTAAGGTGCTAGGGTCTAATTTCGGAGAGCCATGAAAACAAAAACCCGAGTTACATCACCAAAACCAAGTCACATGATACGTCCTGGACAAGCTGATATTGTTTTGTTCGCTATCTACTATATTCATTAACGTTA
The DNA here is from genome assembly GCA_001414355.1 of Hymenoscyphus salicellus. Classification (NCBI taxonomy): domain Eukaryota; kingdom Fungi; phylum Ascomycota; class Leotiomycetes; order Helotiales; family Helotiaceae; genus Hymenoscyphus; species Hymenoscyphus salicellus. The sequence continues at coordinate 6,807 of LLCD01000208.1, forward strand.
GCCATGAAGTCTCACAGCCCCGCTACGAAATCATGAACCTCTTCCTTTAAGATCTCGAGAGCGTCGTGATCATGCCAAAAGTGACCAGCCCCTTTGACTTCCCGATACCTAAACACCAATGCATTTCGTTTATTTTCTTTCCCCATATTCTCTAATTTCCCGGTCCAGCTCCGTAGCCGTTTTACACTCACAAACACATCATCGTCTCCAAACAGAGCAAGCGTAGGATCAACCGTGAATTTAAACTCTGGCTCAGGAAGGGTTTCGCGTTCTTTGGCAGGTTTGCAAGTCCACATGGTTGCCAGGCTGTTGACGAGCCCTTGAAGTGGGGATATGAGAAGGTATGCCGCTTGGAATTCTTCTAAGATTTCTGGGATTTCCTTGATATAGTTTTCTGTTTCCTCTGGGGCTTTGTGGTCACTCTTGGGTCTATCGAGTGATGCATTGGAGCCGTGGTCTCCGCTTTTGAACGAGGCCCATGATCCGGTGCTGTTTGTTCTTCGTTGAGTATGAAATCGAGAGGCTTTTGTAAAAGAGCGGACACGATCGACGCTTTTCCTTACGCGTTCTTGGGTTTCGACGGAGAAGGAGCTTCGGGAGCGGTAAGAGTCGTGACTTGCCCTTCGGATATCCTCATCGCCTCCCATTCGAACACCACCGCTTGGCTTTCGTGATCTTGGGCTTGTAGGACTCGAAAATAAATCATCCATTTGTAGGCTTCGGCCGCGATTGTGGCGTACGATTTGAAGGACCTCTGTAATCTGAGCATGTATGTACTCATTCTGCTGTGTGGCAAGATTCTGCGCTCGGAGACGAATTTCCGCATGAGCGGTACCTGGTTCGGGAGATTGAAATGGTGCCAGTATTGAGCTTAGGATTGCTGGGAGACTACATGTCACCATTGCCCCATATGAAAACCCCGCCAAAAGTAACCTTGGTCGCTTCTTATGTCCATTGAGATCCGTTGTAATAACGCTCGAAGCTTTTTTTGGGGAGAGGAAATGATCATCGCTAATATGCGGCGGTGGGAGGCTTTGAGAAGGGACTGGAGTGAGGTCGTGTAATGCGGTGTCGGATCGTATAAATCGGGGTTGCTCGATTGGAGGTGGGAGTATGGGAGGCGGAGAAAGGAGGTGTATATAATAGGCCATGAATCCAATGAAGGAGATGTAATCTTTCTGTTCTGCTTTCGACTGCCATGATGTCTTTCCTTTAGAAGAACCTGCCCCTCTGAAAACCCAGTATTGTTAGACCATGAACCAAAGAAACCCGGGGTGGCGTATGAACCTGAAATTGAATGTGCCAACGACGAAGCCTTGTTTGAGTATAGTCGCTGCTACTCTTTCTACAATGGGGTCGTCATAACTTCCACTATAATTTCTTGGTTAGCACACACTCCCAAATTCCGGCAGCTGGGGTCAACAAACCCAAGTGGCGCGTATGGATGGGCAACTATAGCAGCTTTCTTATGCCAATCCTCCACCTGCGAAACCTTTGTAGGAGCAAGACAGGTCGGATGATAGACTCGACAGTCCAAGACCAGATCATCGTGAATAGAAGGAATCGTGAAGATTACAGCTGGAGCTGGAAGCATGGCGGGCAGTTCGAAGCCCTATAATTGGAGAGTCTCATCCGGTCGAGGTTGCGGCAAGCATTGTGGGTGGTGATGGGAACTGGGTATGGAGGTTTGCTCTAGTTTGACGAGTTTCGGGTGAACCGGTTATGACATCTTTCACTGTGGTTCTTGGGACGAAATGACGGAGAAGTGAGTTGTCCAAAATCAGTCTTGTTCGCGCGTTGCTTTGCCCCCTCAGCCGCGGCACTCACCGCCCACTGACACGTGAGGCGAATCCCCTGAAAATGAAAACACCCTACCGGCAGTATAATTTCGAAACCAGGAAGTTGAGACGATTTTTCCTCAACATATTATTCAAGTGTTTAGTTGTGATACAGTCTCCTTTAAGAAGATATCCGCTTCTTGAAAGGCGGACTGACATACAAGACCCGAAAACAAAAGTCCAACCAACACCACCCGCTTCCCCAAAAGCAGCTATATACCCAAGTATATACATTCTCATATTCTCACAAACTTCCCCTAATCAACCCATCAATTTCAGCAATCAATCTCACAGATTGCTGTATACTCGGACTCTTATTCGGAACAATACTGATCCAGGAACTAAGAAGTCTCTGGAGATGAGTCCCGAATTCCAGAATGGAATGTTGAGCTAGGAGCGTCTGTCGTAAAGCAGGATTCTGGAGAGACGCGAGGAGGATAAACATCGTTGATGTCATGGAGAGGGAACAAATCCATGTATCAATCATTACTGTCTTTTCTATCCATTAGCTTGCGTTTTGGGGAAAATATGGGCCGGGATTTCACGGAAGGCGAGGTAGAACAACAAGGGAAGAAAGTAAACAAACCTGACTAAAACTCCTCAAATATCCAATATGATAGCAGCTAGCACTCAAACACCTCGCTGCCCCTTCCACCATCTCAACCCCACAAACCCCCTCCCCATCTCGAAGTACAATCTCCACATACGGTCTATAAATCACACTCTTACAAGCCAAATATCTCTGTCTCAAAAAAGCAGCATGTTGGTTTGAACACTCTTCGACTCCCTCTTCAAATTGTAGGAAGTCTGGTAGTGTTTCTCGCCACAAGAGAAGTTGATGAGAGAGTTCTGCTATCATTCCACGTAAGGAGTCGGATATTGTAACTGTCGGAGCCTTCTGGGAGTGATTTGAAGAGGAATAGAGGAGGTGATGGACCCGGTTTAGGAGACGTCTTATTGAGATGCATGAGAGGAAGTAAAGGGCTGATGACTCGGTTTCGGTGTTTGATTGATGGGTTTGGAGGGGTGAAGGGAGGGGAGTCCGAGATTCCACTTCCGCTACACCTGTTTGCGGGAGGTGAGAAAGTTCGGAAATTAAATCACACTGTTTTGTTAGTAGCTATCTCAAGGAGGTGGAATGGGGCAATGGGTACTTCAATAATATAACATGACCAGAACATACGTCGAACACATTCTTCATCTTCAAAATTACTTGAGCCTGTTCCGTAGGCAAGTAGAGAGCGACATTTTGAGGCGACTACACAGAGATAACTCCAGGTTTGTAATGGTCGCTGGAGAAAAGAACAAAAGAGACTTTCCAGAAATTAGCACTTTACGTCCAACTCCAAAATAGAAGCTGGGAGAAATACACTTACGAAGCAAGAAACACACACTGAGCAGAAATAGTGCTAACTTCCGTATACGCCACAACCAGCAACTTACTCGCCTCATCAAAGCAAATATTTGCCATATTACTCAACTCATTCTGCTGCTGTCTAGAATCAAAACTCCGATAATCATCTTCCGAATTAGCATGTTTAACAACCAACTCACTCGCCGCCCCCAGCGCCAATACTAGTAACGCGAGACAATCTTCACACGAATTTTCTGTGAATCCATTCTGGACTCTATCGAAAAGCATGTCCAGGGTAGCTTTACTAATACATGGATACCAAAAGTTGACAGTAGCTTGAAAAGAAGCAAGTAATCGGTTCGCTTCCTCCGGGGTGAAAGCTGGACTTCGCGTGAAGCGACTTTGGAAGGGGAGGGGTGTACGTTTACTCTCTAGGAGGAAGATGGGGCGGAATCGTTCAAGGAGTGAGGGGAAAGGTTGAGCGAGGGTCGAGGAGAGTAAATCTTCCGTAGCACTGACGTGTGAGGGAAGGCTGGCATTTGCAACTCGGTCGAAATCTTGGTCTGAAGGCGTTGTTTCCGTGAGGATGACATTTGGTGAGAAGGAACTTCTGTCCGTCAATGCCCGCTGGGGATCTCGCTATTCCGTTATTAGATTTTATCCGCGTAAAATAAGGGTATGCATGTACCAAGTTGTCATGGATAGAATTCAGTAGGGCATCCATTCTAAGAACTGTTTCCAGAATCTTATCACTCTTTCCTTGGGCCTGGTTTTGTCCATTTCTATCAACTGTCAGTTGCTAAAGTCATGTATCAATACTTATAACCCACCCAGACATTTGCTGCTGCCGCCCATAAAGACAATCGACATCGTTCTCCGTACACCACGCACATGGCTGTTGTCTTGGGTTCGTGTTAGAGTCTTCTACGAATCATTCACGTTACATGACTGACCCATCACACCTGGAAGTATTAGCAAGAATGGCCTATTAAATAAAATTCCACAACCAACCTAGACTTTCTCATCCGACACGCATCACACGCATGGGCAGTCCTTTTTCTAGCCCGGGTCCGAAATGAGGTTGTCGGGGAGACAACTGGGTTGGACGATTCAGAATTGCTTCTGCCCATGGACTGCATGGTAGTAGATGTAAGAAAATTGAACACCGAGCCTCATATACACACAAAATTTGTGATTTGGGTCGAACGAAAGGCAAAAGCGGTGGCTGGTTCAGGTTGGTCTCTCATTTTCAGAGCGGGGAAGCGGGGGTTGGGGTAAGTGGGGCGATACTACAGCCCTCCCTGTAGGTACCTGTAGGTCCTAGGTTTTGAATAAATTCCCTTGCGATATATACCGAACTTCAATCAACTTTGGCTCAATTGGCTCATACGCCCAATCGGAGGAAAATAGTAAAGAAGGGCCGAACCGCAAAGGGATTCTTTTAAAATGTTATTTCAATTTTAACTTTAACAACTGGAATTGTACTCAAATAATCAACAAACCAACGCTTGTCCAAATTCAACAACGCCCTCTCCAAATAATCCGCCTTGCAAAAAGGGTTCCATCCAATGTACGTGCAAAACCATACTCCAACATAAACTACCAAAACGCCGAGAATAACAATTTACCACTGACCACTGACACCTCGAGCAAGTGGACTGCCAACCTTTGGAGCCCATTGAAGACTCTTTCGTCGGGCAGCCATCAGTCTCATCATAACACTTGGATCTTTCTTCTCACTCAAGAAAGCACTGCCGATTCCCGAATCGCTTCCTCCGTTCTCATCATCGAGGATGTAAGATTTGCCTTTAGCAGGAGGGGCGGTCTGTTGGACAAGTTGCTGATTGTGCAAGAAGTAAGGTGTCTGTCCAACTGGTGTTTCCTCTCCATAAAGTCCATCCTCTCCATATGAAGAAAGCATTCCAGGAGCCGGTGTTGCAGGAATGGGAGAAAGCATGAGAGTATCGTCAGCCAGCTCATCATCGTTCTGGGATGAAGCTGGTGATGGAACCCATTGAACGGATTCACGACGCTTGGACTTTGATGTGTATGGAGTCTCCAAGTTCAGGAATTCCTTCGTAGGGGACATATTGGAAGCACGAGGTGTGGACGAAGGTACAAGAGTGCCATTGAGGTTGGCTAGGGCACGGGGCTCCATACTCTTGCGTCTTCGATGACCTCCACGGGGAACGAGACTGGTATCAACAGCATATGGGGCTTCATCAACCCATTTGTTTTCACGCTCGCAACTATGATATTGTTAGCATGTATACCGATGAGCTGAGGGAAGGTAAAACATACTCTAAGACCCATCCAACACCAACACAAGCCACGACACCTCCAGCCTCTCTTACTTTCTCGAGAGTTCTCTTTCCGCCATCCTTAAAAACCACGTGAGTGATACCAACTTTGCTTCCATCCTCAGCATTTCCATTCCAGTTCCAAGACTTGACACATCTAGCGCCCATTTGCGAGAGGAGCTCGTTGAAAAGAACACTGGCATCCGCTCCTTCAGTGGTGTGAACATCCACGAATACAACCGCCCCCTTCAAGAGAGCAGTGTTGATATCCCGGCGAGGAGTGCGTGGTGGTGTTCCAAGATTTGACCACATCTCAGCTTCTTCCTTGGAGGGAGTGATGCAAGCGTCTTGCATTTCGATATCTCCAGTTTGTGCCTGCGGACGGCGTGGGGTGGTGGGCTTAGTTGGTGAGTATGAAATCACGGTGTTGTTGCGTTTGAGATCGCCAGAAGGTCTTTGGACTGGAAGGCGTGAGATGCTTGCGCTGCGCTTCTTTGGTGAGGGACGCATTGGGGTCTCATCAGCTGCAGGTTTGAGAGGAACCTTAGAGACTGTATGGCACACCCTCTCAGATAAGACACGCTTGGGTGTTGAGAATACTGGTGCATCTGGTGTGGGAAGTGACAACAATGCTGGATCGATAGGCGTATCATTTTCGTTGCCGTATTCTTGGCTGGCCTCAGAAAGCGCAGTTTCAATCTCCTCGTGCTCTTCTACGGCAGCCTCAAGTGCCTCAATCTCCTCAGGCTCAAGAAGCGACATCTCATCGGCTTCCATGGCGAGATCCAAATCCTCGTCGTCTAGTTCAGCAGGGGTGAAATTCTCTTCCAGAATATCTGGTTCCACTTGCTCTGCTTCCGGCTGTGCTTCCGGCTCTGTAGCTAGCTCATCACGAACGGACATCTCGTCGTCAAAGTATGTACTCTTCACAGGAGACGGCTGTGCAGAAACTGGGATCGCTGCAATTTCAAAATTCTTTGTGGGTGTGGTTTGGTCTTCATCTGCCTCTGAAACCGACTTTTCGGGACTGGCTGCCATCCAGTCGCTTAGCTGTCGAGCCAATGGAGTGAAACCCAGCTTTTCAATGCGTGAAGGTGTCTTTTCAGAAGAATAACGAACAGTCTTTGCAGTCCTTGGTGTCTTGGCAATTGCAGTGAAAGGTGTAGAAGGATACGATTCAAAGTCGTGAGAAGAAGTTCTGAATCCCGAGAATGAACCTGCTGCAGCGAGCTCATCCTCCGAGTCCGAATCTTGGAACGGGTTCTCATCTTCCTCGCTAGGAGCATAAACACCGGTGCTGTATCGTGATGGAGAAGTTGGAGGGGTTGTAGATTCAATTGCTTGCGCGTCTTCAGAGACAACTAACTCGGTAGCTTCTTCAACCTCGAGTATTTCAGCAGAGTCAAGAACCATCATTTCGTCGGTAGACTCAGGCTCTGGAATTGATGTTTCTGCAAGCTCGGCAACCTCTTCGGACGATGTAGCACTTGGATCGACGTCGCGGGGTACAATGGAAGATAATCGACCGGAGAACTCAAGATTCATTTCAGCGGGAGACCTTACAAGCTCGGAATCGTCGTTGAAGCTTGGAATATCTTCTGCAAGTGGCTTTGCAATGCTAGCAGGTGCCATGGCGCTTGGAGGAGGAACACTCTTGTTGATAGTTCTTGGGGTAGTGAACTTTGACATCTTAAAAGCGCTCACTTTGGGCGTTGAAGTAAAGAGAATTCTGGGGTTGGTCGATCGGCTGGGAGAACCATTCTCAGAAACCTTCATTGGAGACTGTGGTCGCCTGGCTGGTGAGTGTAGTAACGAAGCTTTGAAACTTGGCTTGGTAGCTGTTGTGGGGGCTGGAAGTGATGGCTTAAAAGGCGATCGAAGGATGGAGTCTCCGAGGGTCATCTTTTGTGGGGATGCCTTGATTGCATCTTTGAATGGAGATTGAGGAGGTCGACGAGCTGGACTGCCCATAGCAGATGCTCCGAGATCCTGAGTGACATTGCTGACGGCCTTGTGGGCAGACATGGAATTTGTGAAGTCCAACTTCTTTGCGGTGTTGAAAATGCTTCCCGGTGGTTTGACAGGACTCTTCATGAGTGGCTTCATCGGAGTCTTCTCCGTTGTTGCAAGCTCATCATCGGATATTTGTCCCCTGGATGCTCCGACTTGTGTGGCCTTCTTTGGACTGAGAGGAGAAGATTTTTGTTCCTTTTCCTCTATTGTTGACTTTGCGCGACCGCGGGTTGCACGAGCAGTCGTAGCAGTAGTAGCGGCGGCAGGCTTTCGAACAGGTTTGGCTCGAAGGCCGGTTGGTACTTCAGCAGCTTTCGCCTTGCCCTTTGCGCCAGCAGTAACAGGAAGAACATTCTCCTTGTCGGGTTCTTGGAATTTGACGCTCTTCTTGGGTGGTGCCGCCTTGGTGATTGTTGTTGCTCGTGTTCGTACAGCTCTTTTCGGTGCTTCCTCTACAACTGGAGTCTCGTCGGAGACCTCGATCTTCTTCGCGCGACCTCGTAATGATCTTGTAGGCTCGGGTGGAGGGGCAGGTGTCTCCTTCTTGGCTCGTCCTCTTGCTGTCTTTGGTGCAACAGGTGCAGGTTCATTCATTGCAGGCTCTGGGGCTTTCTTAACTCTGCCTCTAGTCGCTCGCGTGGGTTCTGGTTCGATTATTTGGGGCATGTCGGCTAGTTCGTCTTGTTCGTCTTCATCGTGAGCTCGGGTCTTGCGTTTTGTTGTCGATGTAGACCGAGTAAGCTTTGCCTTTGTAGCGGCAGTCGCGATCTTGACGCCAGCATCAGAGGTTTTGGCAGCAGCTCGGGCACGAGTAACACGCTTAGGGGGAGATTGGTCGTTATTCATTGTGCTGGATTTTGGGGTTAGTAGACTGATGAAATCATTTGGCGTTGTAAAGAATATGGGGAAGAAGGACGCGATTTCTGGAAGGTGTGGGGATATTGTAAATCAAGAGGTTGGGAACTTGGAAGCTTGGTCTATTTGTTTATCGCGCGTCCGTTGCCATGTAGCAACAATCTGTGACAGGGGTGCTAACTTACTCGACTCGGATCCTCGTACACTCCGTGACCAACCAACTGAATGTTGATTGAAAAAATATTTTCTCTCAGAAGAATTAGGGCAAGTGCCTTGGAAGCGACAGTCATCAATTGCGAGTCTGGTGATGGATGGTTCATCATTTTCAAAAATTATGAAGCAACCACACCTCTGACTTCTCCCTTGTACCAGCCATACTTATATTCTCCTCTTCTTGCTGCTACAAAAACTGCAGGCAATATTTTTCGTACCTGCCTGTCTAGCTCTTGTTGTTCAAGTGTTCTAGGGCACTTTTCGAAAACTTGGAACATTTCAGAATTACTGTAACCCAGATATTGGGAACAACTAGCTTTTATTGTTCCAAACTATATGGCTTTAAATGGTCCCAGCAGCCTAGAACAATGTGAGTTCCTGTTCCTCGCCAGCATGGTGGGTGATAAGAAAGCAGGTGTTTTAAAATTCCTTCCTACTCTTCACGAGTCACCTCCAAGAAACAAATACAGACAATTACTATTACTCTGCCTAGTTTTTCAACGTAGCGGCAGAAGAAATACAATGGAAGCACCGAAATCATCGCTTCAAGCAAGAGTTCACGAGGGAAGTATCCGTCCACGAGTTTCCACTCTTCACTGGAGTCTCACTCAATTCATAACTTGCATCAAAACCGCCAGCGCTCCTGAATCAAAAGTCAGCAAACCTCAAGATTTCACGCAAGTGGAATTTCTCACCATCCAACATATCCCAAATAAACATCCGAGTTTGCACTATATTCTGTCAGTACCTGCCCAAAAAACAACTCTCAATCATTGACAACATACTCCATGAACCGAAGCTGCTGGCACAAGAACTTGATACAACTAGCGGTATTTCCCCCTCCAGTCTCGGTCAAGATGGCTTGTCGCTTGTTGGCGCGCAACCAAGTGGCAAGTGGTTGAAAGGACTCTGCAATGTTATCGGTGACGCACTCGGTGGTTTTACCACCCTGCTTGTCGAGATACTCGTGGACGTCGAAGATTAAGTTTGTGAAACTTCCGTCGGGGTTCTTGACTTTGGACAAGGCGGCGGCTGACTTGTATGGGAATGCACCTGCGGAGGAGTAGTCGTTTCCTGGGAGGTAGACTGTTGTTTGTTAGTACTTGTATTTCCCTTTAATGCTGAGTTTCAGAGCATGGAAAGTTTGCTCTTCTTGGAGTGTAGTGATTTGCGGTGGAGGAAATCAATGGCAAGTGTAGTACGGAATTTCAGATGGGAACTTACTCATTTGTGTAGTGGCTCCAGCATTACGAATGCCTGTCACAACTTGTTGCAAAGTATCTGCCCATTTTGTGATATCAACTTCATGAGGCTCATTCATTAACCCGAAAGCGACATTAGCATTACTCTTGTACTTTGTGGCCAATTGTGTCCTAGTGGAAAGGAAAGATCAGCATTTGTCTTGTTAACCCAGCGAAAAGCTCGGAAGCATAGGGAAGAGAAACATTAACGCACCATAGGCTCACGAACTGGGCATCCGAAGGTCCGCCTTGTCCCACAATCTTATTATCCCACCTTGCATAACTGTGAATATCTACAATACAAACAGTCGAAGCACTAGTCTTGAGACATTCTTGCACAAGTTGGTCGTATTTTCCAAGATTTCCAGTGTTTAGAGTCCCCCCGAGATTGTAACCTGTAAGGTATTGCCAGCCGACAGGAAGTCTGAAGATGTTCAAGTGGTCATCCTTTACGAAATGGTTCATTTGCCCCTGATTCAAAAATTAGCACTCAAATCTCCACAAACGACAAAATGTTCCACCAGCAACAGAACTTGAAAAAGATCAGGGGAAAAAAAACATGTACATACCGCACCGTCGGCACCTCCGAGTGCAAGAAGGGGTGGATAAGCAGTTTTAATATCCTGCTCTCCATTGGTGTTCATTCCGAAATCAAAACCTGCGATGTTGATTCCAGCTATAATGTATTTAGTTTTGTCCGAATGCTTTCAGGGAGATATAGGAGCTTACCATATTTTACTGCAGTCCCTCTTTCAGAAATATCTCTTACTGGGATTCTTGGTCAGTAAACCGTGACTTGTAGCTTCCCCTTAGATATCTTACTATTGCTTGGAAGTGCCACCGCTCCACCAACAAGCAAAAGCTCCAAAAGCGTGAAAGTCTTCATCTTGTCGCTTCCAAGCTTTAGGTAAAAGTCTGATGCTTAAGGATTGTTGAAGAGAAGTGGTTAAGAGAGTGACTTGAAAAACTAGGACAGGACTGTGAAATAAGAAATGGTAAAATGAGTGACTAGCAAAACTAAGATAGTTTTGTTAGATGTGGAAGGGAGAAGGGAGCTTCGATCATATATACCAAGAGCCTCTTCGCACCTCAAATTTGTTTCACCATCCTTCTCGTAAATTTGGAAATGTCGTGCATCCTTCGCGTGACCACTCCCTCGGCATCCTACCGGCATTCCTTCGCGCGATTCGCACGTTATTGCCCAAATCGCTACTCGTAAATCGTGCATTGAAAATCACAGAGTGCAACTTAAAAGGCTAATCTAATTAATAAACTCCAAAGCATGAACTGTTGTATAAGAAGAATTCACGATTTTTGCGATTATTAGGCTGGAAGTTTCTGCTCTTCCCTCGCTTATTCAAAGTCGCCCCATTAAAATCTCACAAGAGGTTCTACGAGATCTGATTTACAGGAAATGAGGGTTGCACATGAAGTAAGACTAGGATTTGCGATGAACGAGTACAGATAGAATACTAACAAGAATCACGCTAAAAGGTTTTCCTAACAAAAAGTCATGGCTGGGCTAGAAGCACCAGCCAATGAGTGAGTGGAGCCAGTCATTCGTGACTGTGACTGAAAGCATTGTCCCAGAGCATCTCGGTGAATTACTGAAACATATTGTGCGAGTCTCGGGCTAAAATTTCAATACTCACCATGCTGATGGATTTATTGCATAGCCACCTCATCAGGAGTTAAAAACGTGACTTCATTTTCCAGAACGTGACTTGGAATCAATGAGACTTCCATTCATTCAGTGGAATTCATATTTGCAGTCTCAATTACTTATGAGATACACAGGAACTTAGTTCTTGGTAGTTAAATTTCCCCAACTGGTTACCAGCTTACCACTCCTTTTGACAGCTTATCCTTACTTTTTGACCCCTAATATTTTACCAGTTTACTACAGCTTATCCTTACCTTCCAATATGCTACTGCTCCGTTCCCAACTTACCTAAGAAAATTTATATAGCTTATAACTCAATCAACAGCTTATCCCACCCCTCTTTTTGGCCTCCAAAATGGCCTCGCTTAACCTTCTCTTCAGTTCGCTCGTAGGTTGATCCATGGAACGAGAAGTGGGGGTGGGGGTTCGTCACGGCTGTCTCTCTTGCTTCCAGCTATCAAGAACAACTCCCTTGAGAAACGGAAGTTACGATGTTTTTCATCTGTAATGAAATGACGAGACAAGGTCTCGAGAATTGATTTTATTCTCTTCCAGCCACCGGATTGATGTGTTCACTTCTCAATTGTTCCAGTGTCAATCGAAAATCATTTCGTTCTCGCGATCGTTCTCGTTAAGTTTAGACCAATGCGAATTTCTTTGAATTGAGTTTCCCAGTGGAGAGAATACGATTTTTGTCATTTGACCATACATAATTTGTTTATAAATATTTCTATGATTTGTCCGATAGAAATTAAAGTTTAATACAACAATATGTGTTTTGTTCTATAACTCAGAGGTAGATGTAGAACCATAAGGTTTTCCAAAACGACAAAAGAAGAGCACACGACCCTACCTATAACGAAACGTCATGATGCCCTACGGCATGGACAGCACGACACCCCGACAAGCATTACGAATCTTTTTTTAGACAACCGCGCTTTCGGTATCGAGTTTGTTGACCTGCATCACTGGACTAGACTAGGAAGTTTTCTCGAAAGCCTCAGCCTCGCAACAATTCAGCAGTTGACCAACCATCATCGATTATACTCATTGCCCAGTCATGCTTGGCAATTCTGTTGCCACATCAACTTCCGGGTTTCCCAATTCATCGGAATGGATCTCTGGAAGTCGATCTCGAATACGCGATACGAGTACTCGGTTCATAGCATTGCCTCGCTGCGCCTATCATCCGATTGAATTTATTCCCACGCTGGTGACTGCATTATTAACACCGCCACGTTCATACATACTTTATGAAATCATACTCGAGTAAGTATTCCTGGTGGTTCAGAAAAACGATTCCGTAAGTCAGCGCTAGTACGGAATAACCGGGGGCTAAGGCAGGGCTATGATTCAAGCCAAGTGCTCAATCCCAATTTTAAGTCAGCAGCTGAGCACCCGATCGGCAATCAAATCCACAGTGTTGTGAGATTGGATAATCCCTTATATAGCAATGTGTTGTTCCCTTTGTTCTCTGTGTTGTCACTGCAGTTTGTCTGTTATATTGTGTGACTACTTCATACATACAACAATCTATTAAGCTATTAAGCTATTAAGCTATTAAGCTTGACGCCACTACATCGTCAAGCCTTCGCAAAGCCTCGTTCTCGTCCTTCTACCTCACGTTCCAATAGGTTATTACCCCCTTGCCCCAACTGCAGGATCGCCATCCATCGGACTCGGATATAAGCGATTGGGCCAATTGATTTGAGACGATCTCCCGCGCGCCGCACTGGAATTGCATGAAACATCCCCCAAGAGTCCTGCCTCCTGCGTCATAAATACAATCCTTCCGTCGCATTTTGCTCTCTTCCGAAAGGCCATTGAAATACGGAAGGGCGGGGATTCCATTTCTATACTTATTTCTTTTCTTTTTTCTTTTATAACACATCCATCATGAAGGGCTTCTTTGCTGTACTGGCTTCAGCGGCATCTTTAACTGCCTGCAGTCAGTTTTCACCCCTGGCTGGCACTCTGTACCTGGCCTGCAACCCCGACCAAAAATGCTAATTTTATACTGCAGGTGCTGGAATTGTCCTCCCTCGAGATGCCTCACCCGAAGTGCTAGTAGCGGAAGCGCTAGCTATCCCCATGATACTGGCAGATCGCGCATTACCAAACTCACCAAGCGGAGGATATGCGCCTGGCGCGGTTGACTGCCCTTCGACGAGACCCTCGATTCGAGCCGCAGGAACTCTTTCACCCAGCGAGGCCTCATGGCTGGAGAAGAGAAGACCGGCCACGGTCGACCCCATGATATCATGGCTGCAGCGAATGAATATCTCGGGATTCGATGCGACGGCGTATATCAACTCTGTCAAGGGCAACATGTCGCAACTCCCTAACATCGGTATTGCGGCTTCTGGGGGAGGGTATCGAGCCATGTTGAATGGCGCTGGATTTTTGGCTGCTGCAGACAGTCGCACCAGGAATGCAACAAACACTGGTCAAATCGGTGGTTTATTACAGGCAACAACTTATTTGGCTGGTCTCAGTGGAGGGAGTTGGTTGGTGGGAAGCATTTACTCGAATAACTTCAGTTCAGTCGAGACTCTTCGCGACGGCAGCAAGGGATCGTCCGTATGGAAACTTGCCAACTCAATCTTCGAGGGACCCGACACACAAGGAATTCAAATTCTGTCTACCGCAGACTATTTCCGGACAATTGCGGATCAGGTCAGTTCCAAGGTTAACGCTGGTTTGGGGTTCAATTCATCCATTACCGATTATTGGGGACGTGCTCTCTCGTTCCAGCTCATCAATGCGACAAATGGAGGTCCAGCCTACACTTTCAGTTCGATCGCTGAGGCCGATAACTTCAAAAATGGAGAAATTCCATTTCCATTAGTGGTCGCCGATGAACGATCGCCAGATACCTTGATCATTTCCTTGAACTCGACTGTATATGAATTCAATCCTTATGAATTTGGTTCTTGGGATCCGACCACTTATGGATTCGTACCAACTCAATATCTTGGATCTAACTTTACCGGCGGATCTGTGGTTGCAAATCAGCAATGCGTGCGTGGTTTCGACCAGGCTGGTTATGTTATGGGGACCTCGTCTTCATTGTTTAACTCTTTCTTGCTCAATATTAATAGCACAGCTATTCCAACATTCCTGCGTAATGTCTTCACCAATGTTCTTGAGGATTTTGGATCCGCAAACAACGATATCGCTCAATATCAACCAAACCCATTCTTTGGTTACAACAATGCGACCAACCGCAACGCTCAGGATAAAGAGTTGACCATGGTTGACGGGGGACTGGATCTTCAGAATGTTCCTTTATACCCTCTTATTCAACCTCAACGAGGAGTCGATGTTATTTTTGCCATTGACTCTTCAGCTGACAATGAGGACGTTGATACTCGTAAGTTACACCCATGTGCCACCTTGGCTTTTAGCGACTTTCACCTATAATTCCCGTCAAGTACCTAGGTATTGCAATAGAAGCTAACATATTTCCCAGATACTTGGCCAAACGGAGCCTCCCTAGTAGCTACATACCGCCGTTCTTTGAACGCCACTATCCAAAACGGAAGTGCCTTCCCAGCGATCCCAGATATCAAAACCTTCGTTAACAAAGGTTTCAACACCCGACCAACGTTCTTCGGGTGTGACGCTGCCAACACGACAACCGGCCAGAATGGCATCGCTCGTAAGTCACACACCCGACCAAACCTCAAGAGTATCTCCTAACAAAGAAACAGCTCTCATAGTATACATGCCAAACCACCCCTATATCTTCAACAGCAACGTAACTACCTTCACCCCCTCCTACACCGACGCCGTCCGCAACGCAATCATCGAAAATGGCCACGACATCGCTACAATGGGTAACGGAACGCTCGACAAAGAATGGCCAACTTGCATGGCCTGCGCAGTACTCAGTAGATCATTCTACAAGACCAACACCACGGTCCCGGCACCTTGCACGGCATGCTTTACTAGATACTGCTGGGATGGGTCTTTGGATACCAAGACCCCGGCGGATTTCTATCCAACGTATAAGCTTGGGGAACTCAAGATTAAGAGTGATGCTAGTCCGGTTGTGGCTGCCAAGATGAGTGCTTGGGCTGGGGCTGGGGCTTTTGTGGTTACTGCTTTTATACTTGCCTAAATTTTCTTGAGATTCAATAAGGCTGTATAGAGGGGTTGGGACTTTTTCTTCTTTTTTCTTGTATATTGATTCTTTGCATTTTGGCATTGGGCTTGCATAGCGTGGCGTTTTTCTGGGTAGCTGATGAAATATATCCCGTTTATGATTATGTCTTCCAGCCTTCTTGATTTTTCGTGTCAATAATCGAATTGATCCAGCTGGGTACTCTTCATTTCTCAATACTACGTGAAGCGGGCACTTCAACCTCAATCGAGAATCCCACTCCATAACCGGGGATTTTATCGCTACTTCTTGGAAAAAGATCACCAATGCTTCACACCTCACACAAGAGTTACGGACCCCTTCATTCTCAGTCGAAAATCCCCCGATGAGAAACCGCCCGACCTTCCTTCTTCTCCACATGCCAAGCCAAGCCACCTCTCCACTTCGGATCTAATAGCCAATAAACCGTGGTTATGCGGGTATTAGATCTGCACGTGGTCAGCCTCATCAGTCCTGGGCACCCTGGAAGGAAGGGGCGAGGGACTCAGCCTTGTTGCACTACATGGAGGGGGAGGTTGGGTGTTGGGTTGGGGTTTCATAATTTATTTTTATGGATTTGGTATTGAGAGAGATCGTCTTGTGGGGTTATTTTGTGGGATTTGTACGTGAATGCGTTTTACCCTTGGGATTTTTTGAGAATTTGAGAATTGGTCTTCCCTCTCTTTTGTTGCACCAGAGCTGAGATTGAGATTTTAGATTGAGATTGAGATTTCGAGGTCGACGGTTGTTCTTTCCAGGTTTCTTTTCTTGCATCGCGGCCGACAGACGGACGGCACAAAGT
Organism: Hymenoscyphus salicellus; assembly: GCA_001414355.1. Classification (NCBI taxonomy): domain Eukaryota; kingdom Fungi; phylum Ascomycota; class Leotiomycetes; order Helotiales; family Helotiaceae; genus Hymenoscyphus; species Hymenoscyphus salicellus. Next base: position 23,230 of record LLCD01000208.1, read on the forward strand.
TAAAAAATATTTGAGAGATCGACTGTCCTGCCCACCTGCAGACGGCATCGTTCGTCAGACTGCGCTGCCAACGCTGGGCTTTCTTGTTAACTTCCAAGGACGCCAATTCGAAGATTGGAGATTCGGAGATTCGGTTCCGGAATCGAGTCTCAAAATCCATTCGAACATCCATATTCCCAAGCTCTCACTCGAACCAGCTCTCACCACAAAACCAACCCCCAAAAAAACAAAAACAATGTCACTCCTAACAACACACATCCAACCAACCTGCTTCTCCTCCACCAACCTCACACTCATACCACCCTCCTACCTCTACACCTCCCCAGGCCGAGCCTGCGTCGTATCCTCAAATTTCTCTTCTCCATCCACCAGTACCTCTGACACCTCTTCCAGCACCTCAGATATCCTCACCCCCTCAAA
>LLCD01000209.1:0-23627 GCA_001414355.1 Hymenoscyphus salicellus
ATATAAGACTAGTATGTCTACTATTAGATAAGAGCTTCGTACTCAACTTAGTTTACTTAGTTATTAATACCTTTTACCTTTAGTAACTTTATATAAGTAACGAGTTTACCTCCAAGTAAATAACTTAATAGTCTATTAGCTTTACCTATATACTAACTAGCGAAACAACACCTTTATTAGTTAGATTAAGTTTTATTATACTTTAAGTATCTACTTAAGTTAACTACTATTATAATAGCCTTCTAAACAACACCTTCGTCTACTACTAGCTCTATAGCTACGTAAGTCGTCTCTGCCTAATACTACAAACGAATTAAGGTAAAGGTCCTAGACTCTTACTATAGAGAACGAATAAAGCTTTATAGCTTTCTACTCTAGTATAAAATATATATTACTTTTAACCTTTACAGGTTCTCGAACAATCTTGAAAAGATAATATAGGTAAGCACTTACAGAGCTAGACTAGCCAGACAATCGAGAGAGCTATACTGATACGATGAGTTTGATGTGTTGGTAGGAGGTTAAGAACAAGTACGAGAAGACAGAACGAACAGGATCTTTAGCTTGATCATTTCTCTTCACGCGCTTTGCCGATCGTCCGTTCCGAGGATTGCTGGAATTCTTTGAGGTCTGAACCCTGGCTCTTTTGCGATTCAGCATAGTGTTGGCACCGTGATTCTGTTGAGGCTGGATGTCATGACAGCTTGGCTTGCACTCTTCGCAAAGGCAGCCTTCATTGTTGTCTCCAAAGTAGTCGTCAGCGTAGAACACAGTGATCTCATGACCGGGTTCAATGTTCTTGATGGCAGTAATTATCGCCCCAGCAGAGCCTTTAAGATCGAGCCGAGCATTGGAATCGCACCTATGGTTTACGAAACGTGCAGGTGCCAGCATAAGCGATACCGTCTTTTTCCTGCTCGATTCCACGATACTGAAATCCCTGCCGTCCTTACACAGCAGAGCTAGTTCTTCTTCGTGTAAGGGCACTGAAATCCCACAGAGATACTTGATCTCTTCACCACACTTAATGTGCTTCCGTGCGACAATTGAGGCTTCTGGGTTCGATGCGGAGTATCTGTAAGTACTCGATATCTCAAAGGGACAGTCAGGTAGATAGATGTTGAGATACTTCCTCATATGGTGTTGGAAGTCCTTCACCTCGTTGGGGGATCGAAGGCTCTCTGAGTATTGCTTCAAACCGGGAAGCTCGAGAATCTGCGACATTGCTCGCGAAATATCTCTCTGTAGTATTACATTGTCGCTCAAGATGGAAATCACGTCGTTGTTGGCAAGATCGAGGGGTTGATACGACTTGCATGCTTTACGAACTGTGGTCCAGTAGAGAACCTGCATAGCAAATTAGTCGTTGATGGTATGTGAATAGCGTCAAAATCTTACATGATCCACGAGTACATCGGTAAGTATGTCATCGTTTTTACACAGCCGATCATATGTGAGGCGATGAGGACGTGGTTTCAAGTTGTAAAGACGAGCAATTGCATCACAATCGCCTTGGTAGACATTGTCGAACAGTGGTTTGAGCTTGGACGACGGCTCCTCTTTGTTAACCCAGAACGTCTTAGCACCTCGATTCCGAGCGCCTTGAACCAGACCCAGAATGTTTTCGGATGCGGTATTCATTCCAGCCACTAGGACGAGATCTGGGTATTCCTCTATATCATGTGACAACGAATCTCGGACAATGTTTTCGTACGGATCCGGCTCATTGTACAGGAGAATGTTGGGCCTCAGCAACCCAGTTATACGCTTGCGTTGACCCTTCGAGATATGCTTGATATTCTTCTTGCAATCCGGACAGGAGGGTAGTCCAGCACCGAAGACCGGCAGAGGCTCAAACTGGGACGTATAGTTACACTTTGTACATCTCAGCTGGTCAATTCGACCCTGGAGGTGCACAGTACTATCCCGAAGCCTAGGAAGGGACTGCTCGAGGCAGTCGGTATTATCTGTGTAGTGGTGCAGGAGCCGATGGTCATTCGCGAGATCTTCCATAACCCTATGGAACAGCGTTGGTTGGGTGGAGTCCGCCTTTAGGTGATTGAAAAGACTGCTGATCGCAGAGTAGAACCTCGCTCTCTTCGTACGCGATGAAAGGAGTGTAAAATCGAGATCAGTCTGCTCTTGTAAACATCGGAAATCGGGAACTAAATATGATCAGGATTTGAAAGGAACAGAAATACGACAAGATCTTACATCCTACATTCACAGAAATGCCTGATCCGCTTACAACAACGATTTTCTGACTCGATTTCAAGAGCTCCACCAATTGCAGTAAGTTTGCTGAGGGGGTGGCATCCTCAAGTACAATCGGATCGTCTGTCTTTCTGTCAGTAAGGTCAGAATGAGGGCCAAAAAAGACTTACCATGGGTTCCTTTCCGACGCAATAACTCTGAATTGCAAGAGAGATCAATGGGATTCTCTATCGTCGCGCCAGGTTCAGTCTTAGCCATCGAAGCTGCCGCTCGGGTTGACGGAATTAGAGGAGCGGTTCGATCGATTATTTCGAGAAGCAGGAAAGTTTGGGGGGATAAGGGTTCTCTTATAGTCGAAGAGCACAGCCTTGATGTCGGCCCTCAGCTGCAGCATAGTGTTCGAGGGTTATAATGGCAACTCCCTTCGGCCATACCGGTAGTCCAGGGGTCGTACTTCATGCAGAGAGTGTATAGAATTACCACCACCCGATCCATACGTTTGACTTTGCAGCCCTGGATTGGGGAGGGAGATGTGGATAGCCAGACCTTAATGGAATTAAGTGACTTCATACATGAGTCAATCGTCAGCTTTACCTGATTTTCGTCCATAGCAAGCTCACAGATAAGAAGCACCGGTCAAGTACACAGCTTAATTACATGTCAACTCTTACAAGCTTCTCGATTTAGTCTTCCACATCCTGCAAATTTTGAACATTTTGATTAATTGCTGAAAATGATAGACAAAGCTTCTCAGATCGAAGAGGCAGAGAGACATTCCGCATTTTCTGGAGTCATTAGCGATCAGAACTGACTATCTGCCTTGCCATCAATGGAATGTAAAAAGTACCAGATTTGGAGGTGTCGTCTTGTCTCTCCACCAGCCTACCTTCCCGAGAGAAACCCTCCTGTCCAAGCATCAGCCACCATACAGGCTCCGATTCAAGGTAAAATATATACAGATTTGAATTCGGTCATTAAAAGGGTCTTTGCATGGACAATAACGAGGCTTAGATCGGAGGCTGATTTACCTTCGACCGGATCTGGCAGTTGCTCCATTTCACCCTCCACTTGGAAGTCTGTTATCCAGTTTCCGTTGCATGAAATTCTGTGCTAAGGGCGTTCAGGCTGTGAAATGTTAACCAGGATTCAACAATGAGAGACGGAAACCCCACCGGATCTGTGACTATTCTTGGTATTCTGAGGTATTACCTTGTTGAATGCAGCCACGTTGCTTAGATACCTAGAATGCACACCGTGGGTAAGGCAGAATGCCAAGAAAGCGCTCTGCCACGTGAATATGAATGAACCTGCAGATAAGGATTTCTGTACCCATATAAACTCAAACGTCTTTCCACAACTAGAAAAATACCACCATCAAACTTCAAATCTTTGAAAGGCCCTGAGATTCTCCTCAACGTCGTTTATCATCGGATCCATCACTATATCACTGATTAGACATGAATCACCATTTCATTATGCCAACCGCAGAGTCTCTTCACTTTAACAGATCTTCTCTTGGAAGATCTGGCTTCAACAACAATATCAACACAGCACCGGGACCCCTTCTCGCAGCCCCATTGCCGACTCAGCGACGAGACGATTTGGAGTGTAGCTGGCCGACAGATTCGCTCAAGTCAACAACACTAAATGGACAGCTACCTTGTCGCGAGCCTGAAGGTCGCAGTTTCGATCCACAGACTGTGAACTGGGGCCCATATATTGGATCATGGTCTCCATTTGAATCCTGCAGTACCTTCCCTAGCCGAGTAAGTTACCACATTATGCCTCCATAGAGAGAATTAATCACGTGATCTAATGTTCAAGCGAGCCCCTTTTCGTATCCTCGCTAATCTTTCATAGGTTGACTTGTCTCTTGGCTCAAGGCCGAGCCGTCCTCGACGAAGATACGAGGACATTGAGCGGCTATACAAGTGCGTCTGGATGGGTTGCGAAAAGGCTTATGGAACATTAAATCACTTAAATACTCATATAAAGGGGCAATCACATGGCTCGAAGCGCAAACCGGAAGGTGTGTAGTACTAGTGCTTGGGTGCCAAGATAGGCAAAGATATACTTACAAGTTATTTCGATAATTACTGACAAACAAACGCTACAGAATTCATTGAAATGCGAAAAGCGTGGAAAGCGCGTCAAAGACAGAAGGAAACAACTGCCAGAACAAAGCAAGACGGTGTTGAAGCTATGGGGTGCAACGGGTATCAAGCAATTAGTCAGACTCCCGGCTTCTTCAATCACTTCTCGGACAGGAGTGTGAGAGAGCATGATTTCAGGTTTTGGTGAAGATATCAAATGTCCTTGGCTTATGGTACAATACATACTAGTTGTAAACTATCTCACAATTGTAGAAAGACATTATTCCCTCGTGATGTATAATCATCCACAATAGAACTCATAAATATCTCATTTTGGCTCGTCTGAGTGTCATATTCTCCGTCATCGATCTACGCTTTGACTCGCTTCGATGCCGCGAACTTTTCGTCAGCGGCTTTTCTCTTCAGCGACAGATTTTCTACGTAAAACGTTGCACCGTCAATCGGCGGAGGGTCTGCTAAACATTTTTGCCATTCGTGGAAGTCATTGAAACTAAGTTTAACGGGAAATCCGTTTTTTTCGTACCAGACGCGGTATTGATCGGACTCCTTTTTCAAGTTCTTGAACTCGGCATAAAGATCTTTCAGAGGAATCCTCGCCGGTGTTTGAGAAATAAGCTTCTTTGTTATAGGATGCCTTTCATAAATGAGAGCTTCACCCTCTTTCAATCCGAGAAGCTCATACCTTGTGTTCGTAAGCTTTTTCTCCAAGGCCGGTATTGACTCGTTTCGTGACTTCAATATGTCGCGTTGAAAGGCTCGATGCGTGCGTTTCTGCTCATCATAATTTTTGTTGAAGTCCTTCGACTGTGGTTTAGATTTCTTTCTAGCCTTATCCATCAGCTCCAGATTTTTGCTAATCCGTTTTATTTGCTCTTCGATCGATTCAGCTTTTTGAGTTTCTTTACTAATTTCCTCGATTAGCTTCTCAATCTGCTGCTCGAGATACTTTTCCATGCTTCTTCTTTCTTCAGCCGTTTGTGTTGGATGCTGTACGTCAACTCGCTCCTGCCCACGGCTTTCTGTCGTAGAGAGGCTTTCTTGTGTCGATGCCAATTGTTCAGCTTTCGTATGAATTTCTTTTTGCAAAAGTTTTATTTGCTCCTCTTGGATGCGTAGCTCTTCTCTCAATTTGTGGTTCGTATCAGCGAGATCCCCTCCTTCTTCAAGACGCTGCTCCAGCCTTTTTATATACGTTTCCTTGTCCACTATCTGATTCCTCACCGCCTGTACTTCTTGCACCTCCTTTTGCCTTAAGGATAGCTGTTCGTTTTTCAACTGAAATTCTTTTTCCAACTGTTGCAGCTGTTCCGTTTGGCTCTGCAGATTCGCTCTTAATTTTTCGTTTTCTTCCCCGGCGAGAAATTCTGCCTCATTTAGACGGTTCTTCAGCTCTTCTATTTCTATTTCCTTCTCCGCTGCCTGATTCGTCGCAGTTTGTACTCCTTGCTCCTCTTTCCTGCGCTCATCACGTAGCCTAGTTGTCTGTTGTTCGAGTTCTTCAATTCTTTTGAGATGAATTTCCTCCTTTGCTGAACGTGTATTCTCATCCCTTTCAGACAGTTTCGTGATCATATCTTTGTCTGACTTAGCCTGAAGCTCTAATTTGTCGATTTGAGCCGATTTCTTTTCATTATCTTTGCGTAGTTCTCCTAGCTCTCTGTGACTCTGTGACATTTCCGAGGTGTATTGGTCAATTTGCTCCTTTTGCCGTTCAATTTGATCGTGAGCCGCCTGTAAGTCTTCCCTCACACTTCTGTTTTCTTGCTCTTCTCTCAGCCTCCATTCATCTGCAATGCCGTCGTCAGAATACGTGGATGAAGTTTCAAGAGTTTCTCCTTCGAGGCCACTAATTTTTACCATGCCCACTTCGCTGAAATCTCCGACTTCGATTCGAACAGGATCCCAGAACCGCCGAAAAAATTCTACCCTTACGAAAGTGCTTGTAACTCCGGATGTCTCTGTCACTGCGCTGCTCAGATGCCTAAGAAATAAGTTGCGTGCGCTTCCGTCTAAGACTGCAGTTATCGGCCTGCCAAAACGCTGGCTTAATCTCACTTCCAAATCATCCTGTACCTCATTTACCTGACTTTTTGTTCTTAGTCCGTGCTGGACGCGACAGTGGCCTTCTACTACATGTGCTATATCATATTCCCAGAGATCCCGCGGTTTTAATTTTTTCACAAAATTTTCACAATCTTGCCGCAGAGCTTCATTTGGCGTCATTATATACTGCACAGAGCGAAAGCCGAGGGTACGAGCTGTCTCAGCAAAGCGGTGAAGGTCCGTTATTGTCGGTTTCTCGGGCTGCACCTTTGTCTCTCCAGATATAGTTTTGGGCGAAAAACTGCCTAACTTGGTATAGTTCCGCATGACGTGAAGCACTAAACTCTGTAGCTGCACCTCAAAAATGTCTACTGTTCGAGATGTGACCGTTAATTTTGAGAATACCCCGTCTTCAAGATCTTCAACAAGCACGGCGCTGCCTGTCTCTGGCTCTTCCCAAATATCCCTCAGGGCGGACCTTATGTTACGAGGACCGTCTTTGAAGTCGTCGGCACTTAGAAGCAATCTTAAAATAGTTCCAAGCTCACGAAGATGAAGCGTATCCCAAGAGTAAGTTTTCAAGGTTGGAATCAAAGTTTTGATCGATAATATTCTGGCCTTGAGTCGTTCTCGTGTAGGGACATCCGTCTCTGCTGGGAAAAGTAGCTTGGTTTCCATTTGCTCTACGACGTACTGCCTGTCCGTTGCCGATCGTCCTGGCACCCTGCCACCCAGATTGTCTACAGTCCCAGCATCTACGTCAATGAAGCGATGACCGTCTCTCAATATCGGCGACCATTTGTCGTAGACGTCTTTTAGACCATGCGTATTTTCCTCATAAATAGTGAGCTTATATCTCATATACGATCATCGGAACACTCACATAGTCCCAACCGAGCAGGCTTGTCCGATTCAAGCCCCCCTTGAGTGCAACCCACAACCCTGCAATTTCCTTTAGAGCTAACAGCGCTTTGTCTAGGTCTGATCGATTCCTAATTGCTTTCAACCCTTTTCTATTACTCGTGGACAAGCTTAATTCGATTTGGTTGGCCTCCGCTTGGCCAACCGCCGCACTCAGATTCAGGTAATTTCTGATCTCAACTCCCGTTGGATTAGCAGTTGAGCGACTGTTGCGGTATATTTGGGATAAAAGGTAGCCCTGCTCGGTATCTATTCCTTAGCTTGACGTTTGTGGAAAGATTGCTGAAATTTACCTTGATCAATAAGGTTCACCACCCACCAATGCTCTTTTTGGTTACGGCGAAAGCGCATTTTACAAGCCTCGAGTCTTGAGAATCCATCGCCATAAGCTAGCTTAATACCAGCTGGGATATTGACGAGAGAAGCTGGCTGAGGTGCCTGCCGCCAGGCGCCAAAATGTTGAGATAAGTGGCGTTCATCCGAACACATTGATTCAAATATTTCTCTGCTTATGACAGCATTGATGAAATTGTCTGGGTCGGCTCGATTGCAGCGTTCCTTGAAGAGAAAATGTAATTTATTAATTTTTTCTTCTTTCTCTTTGCGGTCAGGTCTTCCATAGTAGCTCAAACTAGATATACTAACTCTGACGCATGCAAGAAAGTATGGAGGCCTTGCCTCCATGCCGCCATTCATCTCTTAGACTTCTGATATGGATGAAATAATGCAAAATGCGCTCTGCAAATAGTGAAACTTGGAGATGCTACAGCGTCAGCTTTACCGCGGTATCAGTCATCACAAAAGTTGAGGTCATCAACATTTAATGGTCAGCTGAGTGCTTTAAAGCTAACTATGATATTCAGCCAAATACTGCGACATAATTTCCCCAAAACAGTCACAAATGGAGCCTTCGAAACAGCAGCTGCTACAACGGCGTAGGACTGCTGTAGGGACAGCAGGTGTCATATGGCCACCCCAAAAAGTCTTGACGAAGCTGGCAAATGTGGACCAACTTGTACACAAGACACCCTTCAAGTACAAGTATACAATGTGGTTTGGAAAGAATAAAGGAGATTTACTCGGACGTGCCAACGGGACAGGGCATTTTGAGTGGAAGCCAACCATTAGCAAGAGGAGGTATGACTTGTTGCTTAGATTGAAGCATCCAGATCCGCACCCAAACATCGTCACTATTGATGAGGGAGAATGGAAGTATTCCGTCGACGATGATGACTTGCAATTGGAATGTGTCCTTCGGATTTCGAACCCGATAGAGAACCGAACAATTTCTATAGAGGGTAGTTTGATTGACTTGCACCGAATGTCTGTTGACGACATCATCAATTCGGAAGGCAAAATGTTGATCCCAGACACGTATCATATGTGTAGAAACGTAAGAAACTGGTGGATTTATTGGGTATTTGCGAAACTAATAATCAGATTTGTTTCAGATTTTATCGGCGCTAGACTTTCTATCTCATCAAGACTTGGTGATGGGAGACTTTTCGGCAGAGGACATTGCATATACTGCTACAGGCTATAAGATTAGTAAGTATGATATCTCCACTCGCATTCGTCCTAATTTGGGTTTAGTGAATGTGGATAGGTCCGAAATTGCAGGTGAAAGCACTAAGTTTGTAGATCTGCGATCGGTTGGCGTGGTAATGATAAAAATGCTTACAAGAACGGAAATCCGCCACGCAGAGCCATTAATACTGCCAAGTGACAAACTTGATCCTCTAGAGGACTACGTTGGCTGTAAAAAGTTTCTGAAAATTGCAGAGGAAACATTGGAAAAGAAAACTGATTATTGCAAGCGAATCCTGCTCTTGAAAGATAATGAACTAGCGACTTGGGATTGGCATAACATGCCCTCAGAGAAAGAACTTTTAGAAAGATGTCGTACATTGAGTTTGGAAGTCGGTCTAGAGCAGCTAAACATTATCTAGGAGTTATTGCTGTCTCGATAGACGATCAGTGTTATTACTGAATTATTTAGCATGCAGATTCTCTCTCTAAACTCAAGACAACCGTTCTATAAATCTCGGAGACGTGAAAAATTGTGAACATTTACAGAGGATAGGCATTTATAGGAAGGAAATAATCATAGAGGATAACTGTTCATGGAGAGCAAACATTTAGAGAGAGTAAACCTCTATGGAGCATAATCATTTATGGATAAGAAACATTTCCATGGAGGAAACCTTTGCAGATTAATGAACATTTCCAAACAATAAACATTTATAGAGGAAAAACGTTTATAGCACATAAACATTTCCAGAGAACAAACGTTTATAGCGCATAAACATTTCCAGAGGATAAACGTTTATAGCGCATAAACATTTCCAGAGGATAAACGTTTATAGCGCATAAAAATTTCCAGAGAAGAAACCTAGAGAAGAAACGGTTCCAGAGAGTAAATGTTTACGAGGGGTAAACATTCATGTCAGCTCAGCATTATTATTTTCGTCATGGATGTAATCAAAAATTGGTTATACAAAAATATTAGAAATATAGAGCCATTCAGATCTTAATATCCCTCTTTAGTACTATACTGTATATGGAAGTATGTTGAAGTGAAAGTTATGTTACATCATTGCTAAAAACTGTACCGTGCAGTATTTCCTCTCGTCCAATCTTATTTCACACTCCCTCCAGGGATGACTGTCTTACAGCTACTACCGAAAACATAAACAGAACAAAGAAAATGCTCCGCAGAAACTTCGTCGCCATCTTTCCACCCTCTCCTACTATGAACATCCGCGACTCTGCCGTCTTTATTTGCCATTTCAGCTCTGACCTCGTCGTATTCTGTACTCTTGGCATTCTCCTCTTCCTCGTGAACATGCACCGTATAGGATATACATTCCCCTTCAAGTTTCTGATAGACGGCTGCTTTCAGGATATAGTGAATTTCGTCATCGTGATAGATGTCCAGCTTGGAGGGGAAGTGCGTGTCCAACATTTTCCGTTCCCACTTCCAAGGTATCACAGTTGTACACCGGGAAGTTACATAGCCCATCTTATATCGAAATGGTGCAGCAACTGAACTAATTCTTCGAGCAATATGAACAGATTCGATCATTCGAACGAGCATTCCTGCGAGACGCATAAGGAAGCAGAGCGCGCCGGTGAGGAAGGTGGTGACCAATAAGCTGAGGACGAATACCCAGAGAACAGACAAATATAACAAATCTGATATAGTCTGCAAGAAATATTTGCTCATAGCTAAGACATCGAGATCGAGATTGAGTTCCATCGAAATGTCAACTCCGCCACATGCTTTACAGATGAGCTTCAAGATAGAAGCCACGCTGAGAAAGAAAAGACCTCCAGAAAAGCGCACACAAGAGGAGATAATAGATATGGAGTCAACTGAAAGAATAGATAAGCTTTTCAGAGAGTTCTCAATAAGGTCATGCGTAAATCGATTGAAATTCCAAGCTCTGTAGGTGGCCATAATGTTCGTATGATTTTGGGGACTTTGAGGTAAGATTTGAATTCGTATGAGACTTTGGAGAAGTTTAATCTCTAGAAGCCATAGACATTTATATATATTTAAAGACCACCGTAGAATCTATTTTTGTAGATGTTCCTTTGTTTTCCTGTTTGTTTCATAGAACACAGCCTACAAAGGCTCTCCAGACAAACTATAACCACATCTGTGGTCAAGGCAGACTGGTGGATCTGTCCATTTACTCTGCCATTTGTTCGGAAGAGTGTGCCTTACGCACAGAACTGATAGCAAAGCCACGTTTGAAATCAATGGGTAAATGATAATCGCCTGAAAATATACGCAGTTTTCCGAGAGGAGTTTTCACTATTCCTAATCTCACTCTCCTCCCCCCCAAGCAGGTGGCGGAGTAGATGAAGTACAGGGAATTGTATCAGGGTCGCATTAGTGGATACAGATTAAGGAACTTGAAGTTAAAGCAAGGGATCCATATTCATGTGTAAGGTCGGACATGTGTGCAAACTTTCTCATCCGAATGAACTTGGACCTTAACGAAGGCAAATTGCGAGACCAAGGAAGTAATTAATATACTCCAGCTTTAGTCCTCTCTTTATATGGCTTCTCTGGAAGCCTACAGGTGGTTATGATATCACATCACGCGACGTTGAGGAGAGAATTTCTCTATTATGGAAAATGTGTGCCTTCTATTATATTATCCAATATTTTCCCATATGCCCAAAAGCGTTAGTCTAACTGCTTATTTGATCCCTGCTTGCGTTGTGACTAGGACACAACGAGCTTATGACTAACGTCCGTCCATGCGTGGCGAGAAACCTACCGTGCCGAGAAAGTAGACAAATTTCAAAATTCCTAAATAGCTGTATTAATAGGAATAGTGTGACAAGCCAGATGCTAAGTTTAAATATAATTTTTATTGGTTGTGGTTGATTTAAAGAAGACTTCTGGGAGAAAAATCTGCGATCCTTGCAATCTCATTGGTCGTTCTCGCCACACCGGGTTTCTCGCCACGCAGGGACGGACGTTAGTGCGGGAAATACGGAAATGATGTGCTCCAGGGACTGGCATTGAGCAATACTTTTGTGATCTTGATCTTTCTCGTCAGAGGTAAAGATTTCTGAACGCTTTTTCTCTGGCTGGGTTGGATGAATGGTAGGCAGTTGAATTTTGAGTATGGTAAAACCTCCGTCAATGATTTCTTTAACGTAACTTGACGCATGTTGGTATTTGCGATTGGCGTATTTCTGAAAAACGACAGGGTGATGTCTCCTGAAATTCTCGCAGCATCCAATAATCATAGTAACTAGTGGTTCTAGCTGAGACTGGGTATAGCCGGAGTAATACACATGGACAGGAGTCTGTTAAGCGATCAGCAGGTCTTCTATGACTTGACCGGAGCAAAACACCTACCCATCCGGAGTTTTTGACCATAACATTAGCGAGGAAATAAGCAGCGGCTACAATTATGCTGGGCTTTGTTCCAATGAAGCGTTCATCCATAATTGTGACCTCCAGAAAATACTTTGCTAGTGTCCGAGTCTTCAAGTCGTAGTTATCGGCCTTGCTCATTCTTCTTAGAAAGCTCATTGGTCCGGGTCAACCAAGCTCAAACTGAAGCATACTGAGCATAAACCGCTCAGCTTTCAGTATCTCGTCAGCAGTGTAGCCGTAGTCAACCATATGGACAATATCGCCAACTGAAGGTGGGCTGCGCTCTTCATATTTCGCAGCAATGAAGATAGCTGTGGCACCAACCAATTGAAGCTTTCCTACAGAAGTAATCTTGCAAGATAGAAAGCGGTCAATATAATTGACACAGAGGAAAAGAGTTTCTGGAACCAGCGATAGTTTCTCATGAACCTGCACGATCCACTCTAATAAGATGAACCGCATCGACCATTGGAGCTCTGCTTGGCGATCCATATAATGCTTATCTGGAACCATTCTGGTCTACCAAGGTAGTTATCAGCAGACTGAATGAGTCACGGGCTGAGGAAGAATGGGACTCACCTCTAACTCTCTCATGTATGAGAATATCTCGTCCTCGTATTCAACTACCATAGCTGGATCATCTGCCTCGTCCTCCATAATCTCTGTAAACCATGAGCTGTAACTAGTATCATGGGCAACTGGAACTTCTTTCTCGGCTTCCTCAGTGACAATTGGATTTAGGAAACCATTTGCTGCCCTTAAAGCTAACCGGCAAACAGATATAATCGCATCATTCGATGCTCTAGAGCGGGTTAAAAAGCAATGAGAATGTTGCTGACTCTGTAAACTCTTTGTGGATTTGTCGTGATCTTGGGTAACACCGGCTGTAGTATCGTTGACGAGAACCATGTTGTGTATCAAATCGGCGCTGTTGGAGAGAGTTAACTTGAGTTACGCACAAACGATAATACAATTGCAAAAGATTAAGGAAGAAAGTGAGGGTAGAATGAATGAATCGAAGGTTATAAACGAGCTTCGAATTTTCCTGATGTCGCTCTAAATTGAGAATCTACCTGCATGAATCTTTTAAGGGGCAGTGCTCTCTATGCACAAGAAGAACTTACAGGCTCTGTGCTGTGCCGCCATTGCATCATGTATTGACTTCAGTGGATTATGACAGACCTTCAGCGTCGGATCATAGGCCCTGAAATTTCGTTCCTTGGAAGGAGCATAACACAGCCGTAACTTATTGATACATGGATACCATGCCGTGTTGCAATCTGCTCCCAAGATGGCATAATAAAAGCCTTGACCTCCAAATTGAACGAAAGATAAAGATGGAAGGGCATATGAAACTGCTGGCTGCAGCCAAAGCCACAAGCCGCAGCATTCTACTCAGTTTAGGAAGTCATTTAGATTTCCTAGGTCTTTGCATAAATGATACACGCGTTGGCAGGGCTTAATTCGCAGCTCTGCCTGGATGAATATTAGTCTCAGGCGAGGTTGATGAGGGCCTGCATTGCATTAATCCCAATTTGAGCATACGGAAGCAAGAAGCACCGGAGGAGTTCCCTGATTATACTGATTTCCTATCCTGGTAGTTTCAAGTATTTTTGTCGAGGCGATTGCAATGGTGCATTGCCACAATTGAGGAATATAAAGGTGCGGACGATACCCTCAAGTATCCTCATCATCACACTCCATCTCATCAAGCCGTCAAAAATGCCTGCTCCTAAGGGTCAAACATTGAATAAGAATCAGTCCTTGTGTTCTGCATGGCTGGAGGACAAGGATAGACACTGCCAAATTCTTATTGCATCTGTGGATCGGAAGAAACGGGAGCCACTGTTCCAATCGATCATCCAAAACGCAGTGGATGCCAGCGAGGAAAATGAAGAGCTTGTTGATCTGCATCTGTGCAAAAGGTTCCATCGATCTACTGGGATAGGCGGAAGCCGTTCTTCACTGGCTGGGATGATTTGTCGTGGCTTGGATTGTTTTGCATTCGACGTTTCTTCCGGAGAGGCAGAGAGAATCTCTCGCAGAATCCTCTTCCTCTCAGTGGGCTGAACAGAGTGCGTCCAAGCCAATGGACAATACGAATCGCGCAGCAGACACAATAGCTACGTCAACATCTGCCATAGAGATGCGCAAGCAGAAGGCTATCGAACAGCAATTCTTCTCGATCATTCCAACCATAGTTGAGCAACAGCAAGTTCCAGCTTCGATGGCGTCGCGGCTAGTAGAAGACGACCGCGATTCGGCCATTTCCGTGGAGAGTTCTCCAGAGCCTAGATTGGAACAATCTTTTCAGCCAACAAAGCCAAACCAGCGTCAATCTATCCGCGAGGGCTCAAGTTTCTCGACTGTTATACTCGACGAACTATCAGTTTCATGTCAAGCGACAGGTGCAGCAACGGTTACAGATCCAATTTCTCCCGAGGGCTCCTCCTGTCTTACTCAAGACGCGCGAAAGTCTAAAAAATTAGCGGAGAAACAAACCATTGTGACGCCGCTATCTCCTCCCAAAGAAAAAGTGCCGAAACCCCGACAAAGCCTTCATACAGCAGAGAGATCTATTCCCACGCCTATAACAGCCTTTGTGGCAGCGCCTCAGATGTCAGAGGTCTCACAGCCGCAAAAACCTCGACGAAGTCCTCGTTTTGCAGAGTCATCTTCTGCAGTGTTGGAACTCCCCATCTCCGTGCCGACATGCGCAACTCCTCATAAACCAAAGCTCAGACGAAGCGCTCGCATTGAAAAGAACACTGCACAAGATAGGAGTGCCCTCAACAGAGGATGTCGAACCTCTCGAAAGGGATTAGACCTGCAGCATATTCTTTGATTGTGATCATAATCTCAAAGTGGCTATGGTGGAATTTCTCTTTGCTTAGCAGGAGTGAGGAACGCGACATGGGGAGCGTAGTTAAGCAATATAAACAAAATTTACCAAGCCTGCTTCTGATAATTTTTGGTAGATTATTAAAGTGATTAAATCTAATGGCCTCTTTTTATGTCGAAGTGTTCGTTGGTGACGTTTCAGGCTAGAACGTAGCTCTGAAACTACGCCAACCACATCGATGACCGCACTAGTGATTCAATATTTGAATGTGTATTTGTACGAAGATAAGAAGAACAAAAGGAACTAAGATTAGCCTTGCAAATCATTGATATTGTCAGTTTTTGCGATGTAAATTAACTCAAAGAGACAACTTAATTTCAAAAGGTCCGCTTACCGGAAAATCAGCCAGTCATGTCTGGCGGATGCTCGCAAGGGTGCTCGGACCAAACCTTGTTTTGACGTCCGGTTGCGATGAAGAACTTCTTTCGTATTTGCTGGCGATGATACGTAACAACATCTCTGGTTTTACGTCTCTTATATCTTTTGCCACACCCCAAAATATTTTGATCGGTGTTCTATTAAAATGACAATTTAATTGAGCAGTAGGTTTTCGGAGGTGTCAAGTAGAATAATGGAATTTAGGAAATATACACTTTGTAGACTGCTGCCAAAACAGGCGGTCAGGTCTTTTCTGCTATCCGCAGGGAGAGTGAGATGAGATAGTGCCGGATGACACTTGTGGCTCAGTATAATCTCTGTGAGTGTGAAGGGAACAAGGCTGAAGCTGGTCTAGACGCTGACTGCATCGCAAAACAGGCTTTTGTATTCTCAATGATTGGTATGTTACAGTAAAGCCAGACAAGGGTTTATCTTCTCTGGATTAATCTAAGTCAGTCTCAAATTGATGCGAGTCATCTGCATGCTCTTTTAGACTGCCTCGCCACCCTTTATAATACCTCACGAGATAGAAATTTCGTAGACATTTACCATATTACCTCTTGACTCAATTCCAGATATCAGTTTCTCATTTTCAAACCATGTTTTGTTTATTTTCTCGTTGGAGCTCTGCAGGCTCGTCTTCCACAGGTGGCACATCTTCTAGGACTAGAATGAATTGGAAAAAGTTCTGCTTTGGGAAATCTAAGAAACTTGAGGATGAAATTGATAACGGCCGGCGTTCAGGGGCGCCATCACCCAAGAGTAGCAAGTTCGACAACCAAAGGACGTGGAATGTTCCGACTCAGCTTCTAGGCACTGATAGGCTCTATATAGACGAACAAGCAATGTCTTGATTTCCAAATCATGCACAGATCAAAGCTCTATATGCGAAGATGCTGCAATTTGATTGTTAAACGTTCACTATTTACTGGCATTGATCTGGCTGTAGTAACTTATAATACATGTCATTGCTAAATATAGCTATCTGGTGACCAATGGATTAGTCACTCGTTTTCCAACTGATGACCTTGAATCTTAAAACGAGAATAATTCTTATGAACTTGCTTTGGGCCAAGTTTTTGTGCTCTAAGTCAATACCATCAACCTTTCATATTTGACTTGCAAATCCATCTTCTGGTAAAACATCGCTTTTCGGCCAAGCAGTCATCTGCGGGTTTGGGCTCGCTGACTCTTTGATCAGCCATTGGTTCAACGTTGGAGATAGGCTATCTGTCAGGGTAAATCTTTGACTGGTGCTTGGATCCGCTACTTCAGTAGCGTAATTTTCATTGTGATTGCCTCCAAAGATTTCAGTAAAGATATCATCTTGTATAGGATAGTTTAGACCCTTTGATTCGAGGCTCAGGGATTCATGTATACCATGATCCTGGAATAGGGTTGCGATTGCCGCATAATTGCTCGCACCTTCAGCCAGACGCTTTTCGAGATCAGATATTGTCATAATCTGACAGTGGATGGTAGCTGATAGGTCTCGATTAAGTTGGCAAGTTCTTGAGAGCTCACTCGTGTGTGCTGTGCCTTGCTTTTCGAGCTCTGATATCCTTGTCTTTTGGGCTTCGATAAAACTATTTTGTGCCTCGCTGAGTTCTTTGTAATTATTCATGAGATCATCTTCGTCTTCCATTTCCCGAAATCTATCTTCGTATAGTTGCATTCGAGCCTCAAGCCTGGTGAGTCGTCCCTCTCCTAATTTTATTTGCTGCGCCCATTTTCGTTCCGGCCGGCGACGATGCCTCCCAATCTTCCGCTGTGCATCATCAACCTGGAAAGTAACGTGGTTGGTAGGGCTTCTACTTTGATATACCTGAGAGCTTTGAGCATTGCGCGAGATGCAGCGGGGAAATTGTCTTACGTTTTCAAGTCTCATATTGACACAAATGCCTTGTATCTAAAGAAGTGTTGTGATAATATCTTCGAATTAACTTGTCTTGGTGTTTGGCAATTTGTGATCGCCCAAACTACCTAATATACTATTTTGACACTTTCATGATGTGACACTTATGAACCTTCTTGCTTATTCTGAAGCATGACTATGCTCCCTAGACTTGGAATAGTGACTACTGTAATGTTACTATGAATAAACATAGCCTTTCCCATTTGTATCGCCTCTGTCATTTCAACGTGGTCCGTGCTGCGCGGCGATCGAAGCCCTGAAACGTTGATGACAACACCGTCTGGATGACAACGATGTCCGGATATAGTCGATAGCGGCGAAGTACTGATGACAGCTGAATATTGATGACTACGACCAGTTGATGCTTGTCCTTTGTCACAAGGGGTAGTAACCTGGTTGATGTGAACTTGGACTCCGAATTATAGAGCTGACCATGCACAAGTACAGTGTTACGGCTTATGGATGACCAAGCCACAGGTTGAAATATTTGAAGACTCATCTAAGGAGTATCAAACTAAAGAAGCGTAAACAAGATAAAAAGGGGCAATACTCCTGGATTCGCCTCTACTTCCTTTTCTCATTGGAAACCATGTTTAAACATCCCGCGGATAATCATGAATCGCAGCCGGAGAAGCGTCGCCGGGCAGAGGTCTCTTCTTCAAGACAGCTACCATTATCTAAGACAGTGAACAAGCACGGAATTGCCAACACGCCAATAAAGACAAGCTCCACAGTAGTGACGGAACCAGCACAACCGCCACCATCGACGTCAACCACACCGTCGGCGACCACATCGGCAGCCACATCGGCAACCCAGGCACCGAAGAGCACATCTGCTGTGGGAAAAAACTCAACTGCATCTTCATCAGAGATTCCAATGGATTCCAATGTGAAAGCTGAAGATTCGTCAGCTCTCAACCCACCACAAGCATCGTCTACTCCCCTACCTATAAATGAGTGAGTATTGGGGGGTCAATTATGTTGTGACTTAGCTCATATATATTACAGGAAATCATCTCTTTCGAACAGCGGAAACAATCAGGCAATTTCGGATAGTCTATCCTCTGCCCATGATATCCCAAGTATCGATGACAAGCAAGTAATGCTTCCTCCTAAGCGAATTGAGAAGGACTCTGCCAAGGGCACGATAGGAGATTATCAACCTCATTTTGATGACATTTTGTGGACTGGTGTAGATGTTGCCGAAAACGTCCATAAGCGGAAGGGAAGCGATGAAGACCAACCGAAAAAGAAGTCGGCTAAACTGACCGCGATGGTGAGTTTAAATTGCGGCACTAGCGATGAAGCTACAAAAGTCCTTGTCACAATTGCAAAGAATGGCCTAGATACACGTTTTGAAGTCACTCAGGAAGGGTCGGAATCTTGATCTGTGGACGAAATCAAAGTTGAAGGAGTTGAAAGATGTCTGTAGAAACTGGAATCAAATTTATGTCACATTTCAACGACAGACTATTGTACCGTCGTGTTGCAACTCATAATTATTATTGCTACGTCCCGTTTGCTTCGGACCTGAGTATTAGATTGGTTGTAGAAAAGTTATGGGAACCACCAGGAGATTGTTACCAACGATGGTGAAAAGAAGCTTCCACGCCTAAGGGAATGGTAAGGGTAGGGGAAGAAGCCCGAATAATCCTGCTGTAAATAGGATAGCTTGAATCACTGTTTTATGTCGTGAGAAGTGGTATGGCAAGAATGATAGTGTGTAAAGCTTGTAACTTAACTACGAAAAATTAGCGGGTAGTATAGGAAGAAAATAGAATGGATATCTGACCGAAAGCCACTCACCCATATTGTATTTTGGATTCATTCCTATAGCCATCACCAAGGAAGTTGACACAGCTCGATATGGTTGCCATTAAGGCCTAGACCGGATTGTATAACAGTTCTAAATAGCTAAGTCGGTCGATAGTCAGGAAACTGAAAACTTTCCGCGCTCGTTTACAACCCAATTATCTAATGTAGTCAAAGCCTGCTCCCCTTTGCCGCCGGGAAAGAAAGTCATCGAGTTCACGGTGCTAGCCTTCGAATTTTGTCTAAATCAACCAATTTCCTCCGCACCAAGAACTCAAGACGTGCTAGGCGTAAACCGTACATACAACTCAGGTTTCCACCACAGGAAGTGCATCTTACATGTGTTGATCCAATCGAGATCCTGATTCACAAGCTCCATGTCGTACGCATAGACAATCTTTGCAAGCTGGAGCGCCATTTGTCCGTACGCAAAGCTGCGGCAAGGCGGTCTCATTAGCATCTTGATAGGCTCACTCGAAAGACTGCTTGGATGGAGGAGGGCAACTCACAGTTTTCCAGGGCAGACGCGAGGGCCGAGAGAGAACGGCTGGCTTGCTGACTTGACGTCGGTGCAGTCTGGATCAATCCAGCGTTCAGGCTTGAAGACGTATGGCGCGTTCCAGAACCGCTCGTCGTGTGTGATGGCCCAGGGAGAGACGTAGAATTCAGTCTAGAATGATCGTCAATTAAATGATCTCTGGATGCATGATAAACCTACTCCCTTTGGGACATAATGCCCTTCGACTGTCACACCCGGGGAAACACGAGGTGTGCCTTGTGGCGCCGTTGGAAAAATGCGCATGCCCTCTTTCAGGACGGCCATTAGATACTCCAGCTGTGTTGTAGAGGCGACATCGATGTCGACAGAACTAGTATAGGCTGAGCGTACTGCGTTGTTCAACTTTCGGTGCACTTCTGGGTTCTTGATGACGAAATAAATAATCGAGGCCATGGCAGACCCACTAGTTTCACCTCCCGCCATACTATTGTGAGGTTAGTTGGGCATGCCACACACCACAAAGAAGAGCTTCACTATACTTACGCCATGTTCCATGAGTGCGCTTCCATTTCTGCCTGGGAAACCTCGCCCTTGCGGACTTTGTCGACAACATTCACCAGGAAGTCATGCTGCTCACCTTGTTTTTGAAGTCGGCTGCTACAGATTAGCCTGTTGACTGCTAAGAAATTGATACACTCACGCAGCAGTCTTGTCCTCGCCGTACTTGATCATTTTATCACGGAAACCGACAGTCCATTTAGATGGAATACACTGCGCGAGCTTGACAAGAAGAGGGTAGCGTCGTAGATTGTCCATAAGCGTAACCCAATGCATAAGCCCGAGCATGAGATCAAGCCAGGGATGCGAGGCTTCTACAACGCCTAGTCAATTTCTGTCGTCTCTGTAATATATATATCAACTCACCCCTTTCAACGCATCCAAAAGAATCGCCGAAAGCCATCTCTCCGAGGATATCAAACCCCAAATAGATGAACCACTTGGCCATATCAATACCCTGATCAGTATTCCCCAGATTCCCCAGCTTCTCGACAAACAAATTAATATTCTTATGCATGACAGGCTCTTGCTGAGCAAGCGCTCTAGCTGATAGCGCCGAAGAGAACAGAGCACGCTTCTGGTGAGCCAAGACAGGATTGCGTTCGGTGCCCATAGATTGGATCTTGAACCCAGAGCCAAACATGTCGTAGAACTCGTTTTTGAGGATCTTGCCTACGCCCTTGTTATTGGGAGTGTAAATAGCTGTCCACGCACCCGGGCTGCAAAATGAGAGTTCGTTTGGGCTCACGCGGAAGACGTCACCTGGAATGCCGTTAGGGTCTTCAAGTTCGTGGGCTTCAGCTTCATGAGAACGAACTCACCATAGCGCTTGTGACATTTTTCCAGATGGCGGTGGAAATGGCCATCCATGGAGCGGCAAACCCGCCATAAAAGCGAGGCCCTTGCCCAGAATGGTCCTCGATAGTTGCGAAGAGGATGAAAGTACAAATTGTAGATGATATAACTTGCTGTATAGGTAACAAACTGCCTCAATATCAGCAGGTTGTTTCAATTCAAGTTTTGTACACTCACCAGAGACGTAGAAGCTTTCAAAATCAGCCCAGCGGGCAGGTACTGTGATTGGTGAGAGGTACTCTGGCTAGAAAGAGCATCGAGGAATGACAAGCTTGAGGCGTTCATGTTAGAGATCTATACCGTTGTGTACAGTAAAAGTCCAATGACTTATTCATAGGAAGCAGTCCAGAGAAGTAGATAATTACGACCTTTGGAGTACAGTCGCTCGGCTTCCACCCCTGTCCGCTCAAAATCATTATAAGCATAAACCGTCTCATCCATTTTTTTGGTGCTGACTTTGATGTCAATAGTTCTTTCGGGCCGCACATGCGGTAAACTTACAATATACGATTTAGGATGACAAGCACATATGGTCAGCGTCAAAGAGGCCAATTCGAAGCTGGTTTTGGAAGTGACTGTAATTGGATCATCATGACCCTAGGCCGTCACAATCTCTCATTTCCCGGCTTGATAAGTGGAAAAGAGGAATAGGTAGGAACCCCAAAGCAATATTCGGAACCTTGTCAGGGCATGTTTTTTAAGAGGACCAGTACTTCCGTGCGCAGATCCGTATATCACTGTTCTCTACGTCCATAACCTTCTGATTTCTGAATCCATAGTCTCGAAATTTTGGACTGGAGCTCGATCACAATTACTGTTACTCTCTAAATCGTTTACACTTTCGCCATGTCCCAATGGAGTCCAGAAACTATCACCATCCATGGATACTCTACCCCTCCAAAGACCAACAGCCGCTCTTCTACGCCACCTCCAGCACCAGAAAACTCTCAGGTTCCCAAGGACCTTCGCCCTACTATCCTGACCGCCCGCAGACACCCCAACACTAATGAAGTTGTTAAGCAAGTCAACGATTTCTTCCTTGAGAACTGGCCCTTCCAGACAGAGAAACACCGAAAGCGCTTCATTGATGAGGGCTATGCTTGGTTCGTGTGTATCAATTGCCCATTGTCGATGGACGAGAGAATTCATTGGGGCTGCCGCCTCCTGACTACCGGATTCCTGATCGATGACCTTTTGGACCGCATGTCTGTTGAGGACGGAGCCGCACACAATATGAAGGTCATCGAGTGCGCACGTGGTAACCTGCTTCCAGACCGCAACATACCAGCTCAATTTATCATGTTTGATCTCTTCAAGAATATGAGGGAGGTAGACAAGCAGCTTGCAGACGAATTACTCAAGCCTACTATCGACTTCCTTGTCGCGCAGGCGGATGGCAGCAGGATGAAGCCCATGAATTTAAAGGAGTACTTTGCTTATCGCGATGCCGATCTTGGCAAAGGGTAGGTAGGCCCAGCGCTTCGATTCAGAGCTGTATGCTGATTGATCTTAATAGTCTACTCTCCGGAATTATGCGATTCTGTGCTGGCCTTTACATGACCCCGGAGGAGCTTGAACTCGTCAAACCTGTTGAGGAGAATTCTATGAAGCACATTACCTTTGTCAACGACGTCTGTAGTTTCGAGAAGGAGGTCTTAGCCGCTAAAAGCGGCTTTGAGCTTGGCGCAATCTGCTCCTCGGTACCAATCGTCATGGACTTGTGTGGCGTAGGTGAGCATGAAGCGAAGCGTATCATGTGGCAGATGGTTCGCGCGTGGGAGGTCCAACACTTCGAGCTGGTGAACGAGATCCTGAGGAAGAATTCGACTCCGGTCCTCATTACCTATCTCAGGGGTTTAGAGTACCAGGCGGCTGGTAATGAGTTGTGGAGTCTCTTAACGCCACGCTATAACAGGACTGGGAATCTTGCATTCACAGAGGGGCGTTGAGTTAAGAACGGCGTAGATGGGATCAACTCGGTTCTTTTTCGTGCAGCTAGACGACTTGATGGAGCGCATTACTTAGTCCCACTTCTTGATCTAGACTCTGTGGCGTAACCAGCCAATTGATTATGCAAAGGCGGATCCAGGTAAGAATTTCTCGATCCACTTGGATCATCGTGCTTATAAACAGGATGAAGTACATGTCCGTCTCATGCGAATGCCTGTAAATTACTCCTGCGCCTTGCTATTTGTTCCCGCAGCATCACTTGTTCAGCGTATAGAGGCGATGATCCTCAATGGTACGAGTGCCTTGGGAGAACAAGCGAAGTTGGTCTTGCCCCTTTACAGGCACAAATGCCTCATCTTGTATCTAGAATAGCATGTTCCCCAGTATTGCTTGTAACGTCCGTCCCTGCGTGGCGAGAAACCCGGTGTAGCGAGAACGACCAATGAGAATACAAGGATCGCGGGTTTTTCTCCTAGAAGTCTTCTTTAAATCAACCACAACCAATAAAAGTTATATTTAAACTTAGTATCACGCTTGTCACACTATTTCTATTAATACAGCTA
>LLCD01000210.1:0-23613 GCA_001414355.1 Hymenoscyphus salicellus
GGATGATTTGTCAATGTTGAACCTTGGTTAGCGGTTATAGATTATTCAATAGTAATATAGCCAAACCACAGTTAAAATAAAACCCCCACGCATCCCGAAACTCGTAACATCCCACTCATTCCCAACAACGGGCATCCATCCGACGCGGCTCAATCATCAGACTCACAACCAAAGTAACACAATTTTTGGCATATTAGGCACTCGCCATGATCCGTGATCCGGATCATCAACACATATGAACATCAAGGCAAGAGTAGAAATATCATCCCGTCGTTGATCAATGATCCAAGGATGGGTTGGCTTTTCTTCAATGCCCCCCTTCAACTCTCCGACACAACGAAACCCCGAAACCCGCCCCAAGATCCTCAAAACGTCTTGGAACAAGAATGACAGCGGTAGCTATGCTGATCTTTCCCAATGGATCGGACGAGTCAAAATTTAACGATCAAATCATGAGATGATACTTGCGCTTTTGCCTTGCACGATGCGCATTGTTCTTTCCATTGCAAATACTGGTAGGTGACCTACAAATAGCAACGAGATGGGATGATAGAGTATGCGTTGGACAATGGATATTTTATGTATAGAAATAGGCTTGTTGACAAACTTTGGATTATGAGAAGAAATATAGACAACGTAGGAACGTAACTTTGAATTGACACAGGGCTTTTGCAAATCATATACCAAAAGGGACATCTGACTCCCTGTAATTTACTCTTTTTATACGAAATAAGAATCACTCTCGCATCGGGCTTGCCGTAATGGCTCTCAAAACATATATTAATGAAAGCCTATTAATATCATTCGTCATCGTGATAGGGATCACCCATCAAACCCTCTTACAAACCCACATACAATTAAATGCGGCGAGTCAGAAACCTCCAAAATACACTAACAAATTTCTCGATCCCCAAACTCATTATCCACATGTTCGAAGAGTGAGTCCAGGATCCTTTCACTGACACGAAAGAAGTCAGGGAACTCTCACCCAGTCTTAGGCACCATTGAACCCCCAAAAGTAAGCGAGATATACTACTTGGTATTCCCCTGAAAGAAGCTGCGTCAAGGCAAAAAATTGGGATCACCCAGTAACAACACTCGTATTACTGCGTACATGTAAGGATAAACTATTCAAATTAAATACCCTTTCTACGTAACTTTGTGAGGGGATGTCAAGCTGGGTTCAACAACAATGCAAGGTACCCGGAAACAACGATCATAATGACTTGATGGGGTTATAACATATATGATCAAATATCAAAGCAACATAGAAACGAATATATGCCTAATTTCAATAGCACCCAGCATATAATTGAACACAGAGAAGCGAGCATAAGGCTGCATGAATCCGCTTTATTCTCGAAAATCTAAATTTTGGTACCGACTAGGGTCATGCTTGGTACCAGAACTTGGGGCACGCCGGTTGGAAGAATGTTGGCATCAAAACTTGCAACACTAATAAGCTAGCGAAAGGGTTAAATCATAGAATTTCTTACCTGTCATCTGATTTTGTCTTGCCCATTCCCTTGCTTCTTGGATGGATAAATGCCAATGTCAATGTCGATAAACGTGACTCCTGCATCACGTGGGAGATTTCCGCTTCTGAATTTTGCTCTCCCAACTATCTCCAGGTCAAGGAATACACCAGGCTAATTAAATGAAGACACACACCCAGTGAAAGTTTCGAGGTGGAGAATAGATGTCGATCGCGATAAGGATATATGAATTGCACTATATCATTAATTATCAAGCTGCATGACCGATGAACGACCCTAATTATGTACCGGGTCTAGAGATCCATTCCTTTCTTCCTCACTGAGATCACATCTTGATTATAGAGCGCTGACATAAGAAAACTGCCAAAACCACAAAGTGGATGTAAAGTTGGTGTCAATAAAAAGGCAGCCAACCAACCAATTAAACGACAAACCTATTTACCCCTTTCAAAACCCAACCTGTGAAATGCCATCTTCAAACGGTTGCCTGATACCCTCCTTTAAGTTGCGTCGTCACATAGACACCCATTCTTTTATTCACAAGCCAGGAAAAGGAGTACCGTGGGATGGAGGCTAAATACCAATCGAGACTACCCCATCCTATCTCGATCACACCCTATTAATTGGGAAGCAAAACTGCCTTTCTCCCATACAACCGAGTACTCAAAATCGGTTGATGTGGCCGAGAAAGGACGTTGGTTGGCTGGTCTTAATTAACGGAGGCTAGGTGAGTAATAAGTCAAAAGGGAGTTCATGTGCATGTAAGTGTGCTTCCAAGACCTGCAAGTACATCTCTTCAGCCATTGGAGAGATAAGTGATAAGAAAAAGCAAGGCAAAAGTTGGCAATAAGGACAATATATACGAAGAGGAAAGAAATCGTCAAGGCAATAAATAAACTCCTGAGGAACATATGGCATGTGATTGGTAGTTTTTACTTGTTTGATTGACGTTAGATTAATTTTTACATTTGATACAGATTTTGTCCTGCCAATTCGCTCTCTTGTTGCAAAGAGTCGTACGCACACACTGATACCGCCATCCCCCCATCAAATTCTCCACCTCACATGAAACGAATGTTGTGACATCCTCCTAGATCATGACTCCATCATTGAAAAATCTTGTGATTCTATCCCATCGTGTCATCAGAGATCATCCACTCCAGATCCCCATCCCACCACCACCTCGGGCTCAAAATAGCCACGAGGAATCATAAGAGTCCATTAAACGCCGATGTAAATGCTTATCCACCGGTTGTATGTATTATCCGCCAAACGCCCACCCAATGATTGTATTGACAAGAAATATGCTTTGACTGTAAAACGAAAGAAAAAATATCCAGTATGTAGAAGTGACCAGTATCGCCACAAGGAACGCAATATGTGGGCTCAAGGAGACATTGTATTTTATACATTAGAGAATTGAGTCGTCGATCCGTCGTCCGGGTTTTGGCGGCTGTAACTTCAGACTATCGAGACGCTACCCTCAAAGCTATGACAGCCACGTTCGTGTCGCTTCATGTTGCTTCGGACGCTGAAAGCCTTTCCACACCCTTGATGTGGGCACTTGAATGGCTTCTCCCCGGTATGCGAGTGGGAGTGGATTCGGAGACTAGATGGACGAGAGAATGCTTTGTTGCAAGTTTGGCAGATGTATCGATCCTGGGATTGAGGGAAAGAGGCTACAGAAGAAGGCGAAATATAGTGATGGTGTTGCCATGGATTATTTCCTGAAGATGGGGTAAGAGTCACAGAGACTGGCATTAATGATGGAGGGAATTGCTGTTTGCTATTAGTTGACATGCTGGAGTAATGATTGGCAATGGAACATACCTGAGGAAGAGGCCGTTGGTAGTAAAGCCCCGAGATCTGTGACTGCTGTGGTGCTGCTTGCATTGGGCTCGAATAGTAAGAGCTCATTGATTGCTGACTCGGTGACATGTTGTATTGGGAGTTGTTAAACGGTTGTTGAGCGTAGGCCATTGATTGACCAGGCATGGAAACTCTTCTTTGAGGCATATTTGGAATTTGTTGCCTCTGAGTGTGAGGTTCAACGTTGTTGATCGCAGAAACTGAAGGGCTGAAGTAATAACTTGGAGCAGAAGCGACAGAGTAACCTGAATTAGATCCAGCACCTGGAGATTGGCGACCGTCGAATGACTCGGCTTGCATTGGTGGGGTTGGCGGGAGAACATTACGAGTGCTCATGGCAGGAGATGGGCCATATTGCTGCTGTTGTTGATGTGCTGAACCTGGCCTGTATTCGCTCTTGACTGATGGTGGTCCTAATAATGTGAGCTTGGTACTTTGAAACTTTGGTTTTCTTCTCTTACCTGACTGTTGTGGAGTGGGTTGTTGTGCCTGTTCCTGAGGACTGGATCCATCAGCCAAACCAAGAAGACTCGAGATAGAAGGCAAAGAGCATTTCGAAGTCTCGTCGACCGGTGGCGATGGAGGAGGTTGTGGTGCTGTTACGTAGCTATAGGTCTGATTCTGCTGCGAGATCGGTTGAGCAGTGTTGTAAGGGTTTGCTACCAATGAGGAAGACATGTTTTGTTGAGGTCGATTAGGATATGGTTGGAACTGTTGTTGTTCGGCTTGATGTCTACCAGCGTGCACAAGACTAGAGAGGTTCATGACCCGGATTTGATTTCGATGGCGGTGAGTAGTTGACTGGAGAGTCGATCGTGGGGTTGATTGCTTTGAGGAGTCGAGGAAGATGAAGTGATGGTAGTGTTGGGTGACGGAGATACGATTAAGTTATTAAGTTTTGGTTGTGTCGATATGTTTCTAAAGTCTCGTCTCGGTTGTAGTTGTTGGATACGCCTGCGAATGCAAGGCTTCAAGAGGTGCGCGAGGGATTGATGATATTTATCAGATCTCCCGAAAGCAGTGGGTGGGCGATCAAGTGTAAATCCACCATTCAGATCCTAGCAGGTACCAAGTGACAATGCCCTCACAAATTGGTGTGGGCCGGTTCAAGGTGTGACTTTTCTGATGCCCCAAGGTGGGTGCAATAAGACTCCATTAGCAGGGTACTTCGGAGCATCAACGGGCCTGAATCCGCCTGATACTGACTAGCCTTCGCCGCGTTGCATCGTGATTCGAGTCAATCTTCTGTTGGGTTTTGGTGGAGCAGACGAGGTTGTCTAGGATGCCCAAAAGGGGTTAAGGAATAAGGGGGTGTTTACGGGGGTTGAAGCCTGTCAATGCCTCCTGGATGGGCCGTTGAATGGTATCCGCTGTGGAGGGAGACCAGACCCCAAGACTGGGCTAGGGGGGGGGGGGGGAATGCTTGTTCAATGCAGAAGTGCTTCGGAGCATAAGCCGTTCAAGGCGTGAGTTTTCTCAGGTTGTGACAGGGCTTCCCTGCCTGTCACTCAACTGGCCCTCGAGGTGTTTTGACTAGGATCCTGACAACCAGCCAGGGGGGATACATGAGACGAGGGTGACGGAAGCTCTGATGCTGATGTGGAGGTGGGATCTGCCTGCAAACCTGTAGCTTTTGGTGCTTGGTCCCGGCCGGCAAATGTTGTGATTCTTCAACGATTTATGCTTTCCTGGCAAGAGCTCGAAAGGGGTGGAACAGCTTAGTTTTAGTCTTTTCCCTGGGATGCAACAGGAATGGTTCCCTCAGGAAAAGCTGTTTTTCGTGCAGTAGCTTTACTGCTGGGTGGGTTTTCATGCTACGCCAATGCCATGCCATACGGACGCCGTTTCTGTTTTTCTTTTTTGCTCATCACCGGGCTTGCCACCGCTTGATGGGTGCGGAGTTGATATATGGGGAAATGGGACACTTGTCTCGTAGGATCTGGCCGCGTACTCGGTAATTTCGAAATGAATAACAAAGGTGTGGCTCGACAACAATATGGTTTAGGAGGGAGGAAGAATCGTCACAGATGAGATGAAATGCCCTTCGTATGTCTCTCGTTCATCAACCCCCAAGGATCGCCGGATGGGCGTCTGTAGGGTGGCTCGCTTGGACGGTCAAAGGCCCGTGATAATTCAAGGTTGGGATGATAAGTGGCAGGGATGCCTTGGTGGAGCGCAAATGCAAAGTCTCGTCAGAAGCTCAAAGGCGCCAGGCTCGGCCAAAGAATTGATGCAGCGGCGTGCAGGTGATGGTGGTTGCGGTTGCGGTGGTGGTAATCCAGCACTAACTGCGTACCACCCTCCTCACCAAAACTTTTGCTGCTTTTGCCATCTGCACAAAGTAGAGCCCAGGAGACCTAGAAAGAAAAGTCGAGTACTTACTCTGTACACAATCAGTCTTGCGGTATGGTCCATTCTGGAATATCGAATACGCTAATACTGTTCCCAACCGTCGAGTCTAAAATCCTGTACTCTCGTCTTGCAGCCAGCATCAAAGACATGGCAAGCCCAACCGTGGGAGGCGTCGTTGTCCTGTCGATCGTGGCCATCTTGAGGTTGTGACATGCGATTTGCATCTCGTTTTTGGCAAGCGGGGCCTCTAGAACGCTGCCACCCGGTTCGATTTTGCCCACAGTCTGGCTTCTTGCTTCTGTCAACCACGCTGAGCGGGCCGTCGAGAGCAGGAAGGTCATGCTCTGCTACCGTTGGATCGGTGCCGACGCAAAGATGTGCGGGATGTTTGCTTGAGGGGAGATTGTTATTTCGACAACACCTCAGCAGCTTGCAAATGGTGACGTGCCCCCCACGACTCGTCGGTAAAAATGATTGATAGCCAATCTTTCGAGTGGACGTCCAGGAGTTGGCTGCATCAGACCTCTATGTTTTGCTGTTATTTATCTGTTTTGATAAATCCTTCCGGGAATTCAGTCCAATTTTCATCGGCAAATACATCGTTCGTCCCAGCTCGCTTGTCTCATGACGCTGCCCTTTCGAGATTTGGTGGTTTCGTCTTCGCAGACTCGCATTTGGAGGCGTAACAGACCGTAATCTACGGAGGACAGGCGCACACCAAGTTGGACTTGCTCCGGCAGCGCCTGCCGGGACATCACTTGCTGCAAAGGAGTCTGAGCGACGCTCGCTCCTTTCTGTCTCTCTTTAGAGCCAGCCAAGAAGCCTCCCTACCTCTCCTCCCCCAGCACTGCCATCTGTTGTCCTCTTGTTTTGACTATTTTGTCCCACTCGCTCTGCACACGAGCGTTCGGCTCCTGGATCCCTGAGTTCATCCATGGTCAGCATCGCATCGTCGGCTACCCTTGTCGCTTCCCTCCACTCTGTCCCTCTCCCCCTTTTTCCCTTGGCCATTTTCCTCACCACCTGCTGCACTCCACTTCGTCCCCACCACCTGCAAGGCCAGTGGCCAACTGCAGTCGTTTGCGGTTTATGTTCCACGTCCCCCATGTCCTTCCATGTGCCACCAGTGCGATGAGCTAAAAGCGCCATGTTGATCCTTGGAGCTCGGGTAATGCAGATCAGTGTCTGACAGGTGCAAAGGGACAACAAGGCGGGGACCCAGGCTAACCTCGAGGGCTGTCACTGGTAGCCACTTAACTGGCTTGTCCACCACCGTGTGGGAAAAATTTGGTGAAGCCACGAGGCGGGCACGCAGTTTCTGTGGCTCTCGGGATTGTTAACACGAGCCCATTGGATTTTGAACGGCTGAGTAGGGGTCCTAACGTGCTTGGAGCAGCCTGAGGATTTCGGTTTTTCGCACACGATACTTTTGTCAGCAATACAGAGCACATTTCGTTCTTCATTCTTTTACTTCTGCCTTTGCTTCTCCCTCAAGTTCACACTATTCTGGTTTTTGCTTCTTCCCATCCTCTTGAGAGATGGAAGTGGTGCGCCGCGGCAGATGCTGCTGCAGTCCCACAGTGTCAGCTTGCGAGCACGCCGCGGCCGAGTTATGAAGGTTGAAACTCGACTGTACAACGTTCACGATTTTACGGTTCATCAATGTAACACACGGGGCATTTAATAGCCGCCGTGTTTTAGCGACATTTACGTCTCGGAATCAAAATTGCTGTCAGTTTTGTAATTGCATCAATGTCAAGTTCTTCTCATTTTGGATCGAGAGATTTACGGAAGAGCTTAAAATGGCTTGGCCTTTGGGAATCTCCCGTTTCTAGTCTAGCCTCTAGCCTAACCGTACATCGGCCGTACTCTAGCTAAGTTGGTTTTGGGGTCCTCGTAATTGGGCTGTACAGATTAAAAACAAGGCCGAAATATCTTGGACAGAAAGAGGGTTGTTCTCATTCTTGCTGGCTTTGACCTTACAACGAGTACTTCCAGTCTCATCCTACCATTTTTGGCTATTGGAGCCAACTTACGAATACGGACGGAGTGCGTGTTATCTGCGTGTAGCCTGGGGTGGAGAGCATCATCTCCCGCATGGCTGAGGCGTTCATCTGAAATGGAAAGGGGAATGGAACGAATTTCTGGATTCATGGAAGCCCTTGACAAGTGGAAGTTTCCCGCTCGAAGTCGTTGCCCGAACGGGTTGACCCCCTCGCTTGCACGTCCACTAAGCCTAATTGGTCGTGGGCGTAAAGCTAGCTGAACTTCCAGAATATTGGTTTACCGTTCTCTTTTCAAAGCCACATCCAAGATGCCATCAACCGATCACCAATCGCATTCCTTCGACGTTGTTCGATTCCGCCATCTTCATTCTTTTGCTGCATCGTGTCCAGAAAGAGACTGTACTCCCTCAAAATCGAAATGCCGTGCCCAGAAACTCCTCTTGCTGCGCCGTGTTGATCTTTGATCGCTTGCCCCATCGGATCTCCACGAGTTGTACCGTGGGCGAGCCCTTCTGAGCCCCTCTCGAGCGCCTCCCTGGTGCCTCATATGTTAGGCACTCACAGCTTTTCCTTGCTGCTGCCCACGGCAAGAACTTCGGATGCGGCGTTGACAAGGTTTTGAACGAAGTTCAAGGTTGATCTCGCCGCAACGCAGAGCAGATGCAGTGTGATGAGGATCATTACAACGCAGGCCGGCAGCAGTGTTAAATGGTGGATACTCACCGGACAAGGGCTATACCGGTAATATCGTCAAGGGACACTCTGTGACCAGAAGAAGCTGGTTGCAGATGGTTGATGGTAGACGAGAATCTGGACTGGCGGCTCGTGGGGTTATCCAGTGGTAGGATTCCCAATCGAGACATCTCGGAGATGTTGATTGAGAAGGTCGTCGCTGAGAGCTCGAGTGCCTTGCGAAGCTCTAAGCTATCCTTTCCGGGGCTCTTCTTCGTCTTGACTTCGTTCCTTTTTTCCTTGAGCATCACAATTTCGACACACTCGCAAAACATTAAATCTGCTCATTTCCTTTGGCTATCATCACACCAAACCAGCCCGTGCGGTTGTCCAGGTTGGAGGAAAAAGTGACTGGGGCCCCCGTGGGCATCCTGAGATCTCCGTAGATCACTGTCCAGGGCCTCTGGATAAAGCCATGAAGATTCCGAATTTCCGATTCCGGGCCATCTCAGGCCTGTCATTTCCCTCCACATCGACTGGTTGAAAATTCAAATGGCGATAAACTCACCTCCCGATAGGTAAATTACACGTCGTCATCATAAAGAACTGCGCATCACCTATTGGAGAGAAATTTCTCAATTGCATGGGGGGCTTCCTAACCCCACACTAGTAATAAGCTTGATGTTCACAGCAGTTCCATTTTCCCCAACATTTATTTCATGTTGCAAGAAAGCGGTAGAGCTTGACAGTTTGAAGGCCTACTTACTACTCGTTTATTCTCATGGATACGGAGTACCTGTCCAGCAACTGATATTGCCAATTTGGCTTGGGCAACACTTTGTTCCCATGATGACAAGGCGCCGCAAACCTCGTGCTCCTCGATGCAGGCATCCGTAAATGGCAGTCGGTTCCGCGGCAACCCCCAAAATGCATTGGTTCATTCTTGTCTTATCAAAGTTTATGTGTGTTCACTTGGGCACATGCTCCAATATCTTAATCTGCCATACAACTTAGTCAAACTTGTTACACGATATGTATTTCTACCAAAGTAACAAAAACCTTCATTACGCGAGAGCCGGTCGACTCCTTTTCTGGAATCCGGTTGAACGACACGCGCAAGGGAGGCTCGGGTCGATATTATATGCATATATTGGATCATGATTTTCAACAAGGATTAATTCTCAGAAGAGAAGCAAGGACTTGAAGGATTTCGCATCATGAACCAAATCAGCAAAAGGTATTTTCAAGCCGTTCTGAGTCCTAGATCAACTTCATTGACAAGATTTATAGACCGCTACTTGACAGAAAATTTGGAGGTTTCAGAGGCAAAAATAAAGTTCATCAGCTTTGGATTAGCCATTTTCCCAAGAACCGCTTCTGCATGGGGTTAAGTAATCCAATTCTTCCCAAACTTTAGAAACAAACCCCTGTGAATATTCAGAGGTAAAGGGGCATGCATTGATGTTTTTCTGGATAAGTGGCTCTTATGACTTTCACAAGTTCCAGGTTTGAAGCGCTCTTGCGCCGGCCATGCGGTTGTTCGACTTATTTAAGACCCCCTTACCGCCGACCCACCTATATTAACGTCTTTTATACACCGTTCCGAGTTTCGTTGCAACGCTGTGCCTAACCGAGAAACTCAAGCCTGGCACGGTGTCCGAACGGTAGCTCAGTTTTTACCCAGCCAATTCAAGGGTTGAAAACATGGCACAAGCCGCGGTCTGCGCAAGCAGTGCAGTCAATTTGATGAATGGGGGCAGCGATGTTTTTCCGTTCGGAGATTTCACCATGTTCCGGATCTTCAAAGGAGGACAGCAAGGTCGCCAGATTGGATCAGGTGATCTCACCACCGAGTCAGTTTGGACCCTTAGAAAATCCGAGCCACATGGTGCCCGTAGATCATGTTTATGTCTGTGGTAAAACATTCCGGAGCGTTTTCCCATGGCCTCCTTTGGAAACAAAATTCGAACTGCCGGAAACGGAAAATCTGCAACGGACCACATACGACCAGACAGAGACACTGAGCCTCATGAAGAATTGCAGAAGGCCCACGACCCAGAATCGGGGTTATTCAGAGATCGAAATAAAGTGTACATGCGATCTCCATATTAAGTATCGATCTACGAAAGTCCCGGGGATACGTTCACCTCTGATGGAGTTTTGCCACCTTCTACTAATCCGTATTGGGACACCGCAAGGCCATATACCGGTATCTTTCCTGTAGGCGACATTTGAATTTCCTTGATATTCAACAGCGCAACCCAATCCCTGAATTTTTGTCTCAGCCTCTCTTTGGAAATGTTTATTTTATTCTTCAAAAAGATGCGTCTTTTTTGCTCGTTTTCAGTAAGCAGTGAGGATGTTCCACGCGCATTTCCATGGCTTCCCCAAATGATTTTATATTATGGTAGGCATTATATGGCAGACCGCTTCTTTTTAATTTCTTCTTCTAGGAGCCATTCTTCTGGGCCATATAAAATGACAGGTTACAACATTCCTTCTGCGGTGCGATGCAAAGAACATTGCAACTCTACGACGTAAAGAAATTATCCGAACGGACATCCATTCCTTGGATCACCTAATGTCTAAAATATTGGTGGCGTTGTACAAAAGGTTATTGTAACCGTTGAGGCTTGAGAGAGATAGGGGCAATTGGCATCCGAGAGGAGAAATGTAACCTTGCAGCCCAATGTGGTGGTGAGAATCAAAAGAGGGGGTTAGGCGCGGGGGAAATCTTCACCCGATGACGAGTCTTTGGACAGAATGCAATCCCCACGTTGTATAATTGGTTCAGATTTCATATCCTTACATCCGAGCTGATGTAAGGTGAGAAGAGAGGCGTTCTTATCTGCTCAAACACTCGTTCCTTGCAAGTTCAGCATATGCATGTACGGTATAAACCCCGTCCTGAAGAAGTTCGAGATATTCAGATATCTTAAAGCGGCATCCAATCTGTTTTTCAGTCGAAGGAAACAAAGTTTGGACGAAGGTAAACATGTCAACTTTTCCACCCAACAGGTTCGCCCATGAAAAGTTGACCCAACCCTAGCTGAGGGATCTCCGCATATCGCTAATGCTCTACCCTGATGTATCAGCCTCGTGGCCGCTTCCTGAAACCCAGCCCAATCTTCGAAACATCAATAGCCTCATCATTTTTTCTGTACAGCACGCACTTCAAACCCATCCCAAAAATAGCACCTTGTGGCTTTCTCTGGGGTTTCTAAACACGAATACAGCAAAATGTCCGTATGAAGTCATCCCGCCTTTCGGATGTCTGGTTTACCGGAATTCCAATTGATATGGTCCGATATTTGCTGGGTTGTGTATGGTACGATCTTTCTCTACTTTAGATGAAAACTTCAGTTCGACGCAAGTGCAACGAAACTCCTGTCATCCAAGTGTGCATGAGTCTAAATAAAGAGCCTCCAAGATGGGTTTGGGGATTTTGACAGGTTGAAAGGTGGATTCTACATGATGCATTTCATAAGGCGAAACACCTTTGATCAGGCTACACTTACCATGTCCAACCCCTTCCCTTGATGGTTCGCTTTTCACCAATGGCTTGATGGGATTCTAAATCCGTCACCACTTCTTCACCAACTGAAACACTATAGTATCTTCTCCGCATTGTGATTCTCTCTTTCTGTACATGTCTCTCGAAAACAATGCACCTGAATCCTATTTTTGGTCTTTTCGAATGGTTTCTGTTTCTTTGAGATCAGATATTTCCTCCTCCCGTGGTTTCTATTCTCAGAACAGCGGGAATAGTGGGATGGGGACATGGGACTCAAGGAACGTTGAGGCAGTTTAGAGCTATAGCATGAATGATTCTCAGAGAGAACAATGTGTGGCAGTTGAAATAATGTTTTGGGGCATGAGAAGAAAGATGTATAATGATGCGAAAGTGGGGAGTAGATCGAAACAATGGTGATAGAGAGTATGATGAGCATAAGGGATATCCTCTCAAGTGAAAGGTAGGTGGTAGTGATGGATTTGGCGGTGAGGTTGAGGAATCTCCTGGGACACTGTACATCGATTCATACTCTAAGTGGAAGGTGGAAGTGAAAAGAGGCTTTTCAACAATCAATGTCTTCTGTTGGTTTCCGGTGTTGAGTACACTTCAAGTCAAAATTGTCATTTTGTTTGCGAGAGATGTGTTTGAGCTGTAATTGCTCTAGTTTGATGTACCGATCAGTTGTTTGGATCTCCCCGAATGATCATCAAAAGTCGAAAATGATGAATGAGGCAGTGCAGCGATCAAGTGCAACCTTATTATTCTTCGCCTGAGAAGCTCTCGGGATTTTATGTACATCATGAGAAAAAAATGCTGAAGAGATCCAATTTATATACATTTCAACTTCCATTTTTGACATGTAGAATTTCTTTATCAAGTTCTTTCTTGAGCCCTCTATCTCTTCATTTCAAAATTTATTCGTCCCAGAGAACTGCACTCAACCCGTTGTCATTTTCAGGCGTACCAGTGCTCCCAATTCTCATGCTGGCAACCTGAGCACCCAGAAGCCCAGTGGCAATATCTCGTTTAACGACAACCACATTCGCAGTCGTTTGATCACCAATGACAACCAAGTCCCCGACCTTATTGATTGAGAATGTTCTTGGATAAGTGCCGCCGCTCGAGGTAATTTGCTGGAATTTCATGACTCCCGCATCGTCGAGGGAGAATGAAGCGATGGAATCGTTTGGCGAGAATGAAATATCTCTTCTGTTTGAGACATAGAGGAATCTATCTTTCACGTGGACCTCTCCTACTTTTGAACCCGAGGGGAGTGGCTTGTTATTGGCGATGGTTGTTAAAGTTTGCTTGAGAGTGAGGGTGAGACAGCCTCCATTGTCGGGGTAAGTGACGGCAAATGATGCCACTGTGTTTGCGAGCTCGTTGCCTACATAGAGGATCTTTCCATCGAATTCTCCGTGACGGGGTCCAGTCCCAGGTGCCTGCGAAAGTCAGTTCTTGGTTATATTTAATTTCTCAGTTGAATGTTGAAAGGCCTGGGGAGAAGGGAGTTTACCGTGGTAAAACTCGGGCAGGCGGTTAGTTGTCCCGTGGACTTGTTGATGGAGAATATTCTGATCTGATCGGCTCCTAGATCGGGTGAGAGAAGAAAGTTCCCAGTTGGATCGGCGAGAACCTGATGTGGGTGGGGAGCATCTTGCTAAACGTGGTACATTAGCTTTTGGAAATTATTGTCAATTTGACAAGGACGTTGATTGAAGATAATTCCGTGCCCCTTTTCTAGCAGCCAACTTCTAAAACTAGTTCCAGTCAATCAAGGAGGTCGCTCCCAACTTGACCACATTTCCCCCTCCTCATTTCACCAAACCGTCAATCCCTGGTATCCCAGAAATGAAAATTATGATTGTAGAGAAGCAGAAGAACAACCTACTCTTGATGGGACTTTTCCTGGTCCGCTCATAGTATATTTCAACGTTTGGAGGGATTTTGAGGAAGACGTTAACGGGAGTTTGTAGGTGGTGATAGACGACATTTGGCTGAACTCAGGTCAGTTGAGGGATCTTTCAAAACCGACTGAATACATACTAATGTGCAACTGCAATATAACCAGGTCCATATAAAGTGTTGTGAACGCCACCAAGCGTTACACCTGTGGCCTTTCCTGCCAGCGATACGCCCCCATTTCCTGCTGCCGTAACAGCTGTGAGAGACGCACTTCCAGACCCAGTCTCATCAGATGAATATATTGTTCGGCTCGCAGAGTCAAAAGTCATCCAGCTTGGCTGTCCACCGACATTTGTTGAACTGTTTGTAGCGAGTGAGTATCCTCCATTGCTCGTTGGTGTCAAAGTCAATGACTGGATCGTTCCCTGGTAATGAGAGACAAAGATGTTCGCTGCTGAGACCACATCTAGCAACACTGATAATAAAACTAGCGAATTCATTCTAGAAGACATTTTGAAAACCTTTAACGCTCGAATTTCCTTCCTTTCAGTGGGCTTCTCGTTATTTAACAAAATAAATGTTTCAACGAAATGACGATCTCATCTCCTCCTGAGCGAGATTTTGCCATTGAGGCTGTGGTTACTTATTGTGCAAAACAGCCTCAAGTCTTCCCCACAAATTCACCAAGGACACGAGGTTTCCAAGATTGTGGGGTAGTGGTACGTCCAAGGCACCAGTCTCGAATTGATTTAGAGTTTAGTTCATCGATAGTCACATCGCCTCATCGCAATTCAAAAGCAGCACCTGATCATCAGAAATACAAGAAATAATTACTTGGTTTGAATCTTGAATATCGGCTCGTCTGTTCCGAATTAGGCAATTGTGATTTAGGCGGAAAGGCAACATTTTATATCTTTATCATCCCTTCATATAGCCGCGGACTCGGGAGAAGACGCCACCCAAGTTCAAGTACGACATTGGGATGCCGATTTCCGACCCGTCCCAGTTGATAGTGAGCTTGCATGAGAGTGTGGGGTTGATATATGGTTGCAATATACCCTGCTTTCACACGTGAGTCGACAAGGTGGGTTCATCTTACCATCGTCTCGAAATTGCTTTCTGTATCGGCTATGTTCCAGACTCGGTCGTTCGTTCTTGTCAGGGGAGAAATGTTACCTCGTCTAGCTTTCTTGGGTTTAGTAAGCTACCTACGATCAGGGGAACAATCACATCTCGTCTATTTTTCTGGCGTGGCGGGGGAAAACTTCATAAGAATCGATCATTCTAGGCTGACGCTACCGAAGACCCGAAGATTATGAGCAACTTTCTGTCACGAGGGCTTGGGAATTGATACGACTCATACGAGAAACTCAAGATTGTGGTGCTTTCATTTGAATATTGCTTTATTTGCGCATGTTTACTTTGAGCTGATGGCTAAGTGGAGGGGTGGTGGCTTATAACCGCTGTACTACATATTCAAGTGAAGAAGACGAGATTCCCAAGTTTTCTTGTCCTGGGATTTTTTGCAAGCATTCTTTTCTTCTTCGTATCGACCACTTCCAGGAGTTTTGTCAATATGTTTTTCGCGGTTTTGTTGTTCTTGGCCCCGGCTGCCATCAATGCTGCTCCTATGGCAGCTATTGATACCTGTCTTTCAGCCGCAAGTGTTCCCCAGATCTTGACAACAAATTCGCAATGGTCTCAGACTATCAAACCATTCAACCTCCGTTTGCCATATACCCCGATTGCTGTCGTACAGCCAACGACGGTTGCCCAAGTTCAAGCTGTAAGTTAATGCGGACACTGTTCTTTCACCCCCCCCCCATTTCCTTTGTCCTGAAAAATTATCCTGAATCAATCCTGAACCCTACTAAAAATCCTGTGCCGTATCTCGAAACATTCCTTAACAGGCAATTACTAACTCCCCCATCACCCAGGCTGTTTCTTGCGCTGCGGCCAATAATATAATTGTGACCCCGAAATCCGGAGGTCACAGTTATGCGTCGCATGGATTGGGAGGTGAAAATGGACACTTGATGGTGGACATGAAACTGTTCAATACTGTTACAGTTGATAGTGCAACTGGAATTGCGTCGGTTGGGGTGGGTGCAAGATTGGGAAATGTGGCTCAGTCATTGTACAGCCAAGGTCAACGTGCTTTTTCACATGGAACCTGTCCTGGGTATGGTTTTCCACTTTCGAATGAACACAGAAATTTCCGCTGACCAAGTTCTAGTGTAGGAGTAGGAGGCCATGTCGTGGGAGGAGGATACGGATACAGCTCTCGAACCAGGGGATTGGCTTCCGATGCGCTCGCCGAAGCAAATATAGTCCTCGCTAATAGCACAGTCGTCACAGCATCCGCAACGCAAAACCCGGATCTCTTCTGGGCGATTCGAGGAGC
Source organism: Hymenoscyphus salicellus (assembly GCA_001414355.1). Lineage (NCBI taxonomy): Eukaryota > Fungi > Ascomycota > Leotiomycetes > Helotiales > Helotiaceae > Hymenoscyphus > Hymenoscyphus salicellus. Next base: position 16,219 of record LLCD01000210.1, read on the forward strand.
AGGTGCTTCATTTGGCATCATCACAACGATGAAATTTCAAACCTTCGCCGCTCCATCGAATAACATTGTCTTCAACTACCCTCTCAACTTCAACCAACAACAAATGCGAAATGCTTTCGCAGCAATGCAGGATTATGCCAATGGAACTGCGCCAGCGGAGATGAACTTGCGAATTATGATCAATCGAAATAGCGTTGCTTTGATGGGTGTTTACTATGGGACACAAGCAAATTTCCAGACTGCGATTCAGCCATTTTTGACAAAGATTGGCGTTTCTGGTGGACAGGTCTCGCAGAAGGGGTGGATTGATACTCTGACTGGATATGCATATGGAAGTCTGTCAACCCCTTTGAACTATGATGTTCATGAGACATTCGTAAGATTTCAATCTCCATTTTTCTGCAAAATTGAGGCTAACAAGAAAATCATCTTAGTTTTCCAAGAGTTTGATGACCGAAAGACTGAATGATGCTGCAATGGATGCTTTCTGGGCATACTGGTACAGCACAGCACGCTCCAATACCAGAGTACGTATCCTTTCTCTTCCTTCCCCCCCTAACTCTGAGCCCCACATTCATGTTACACTGTACGGTTCCAATCTGCAACATAAATATATATTATATGTGGGACCTCGAAGGATTTTCTCCCCCGCAATATCTCCATTCATCTATCTTCTCCAAAGATTCAGCCCCTCCTTTCATTACCGACATATGTACTAACATGCACGTCTCAACCACAGGATTGGTATCTCATCCTGGATCTCCACGGGGGTGTTAACTCCCAAATCACAAAGCTCGGAGTCGATTATTCGTCGTATGCTCATAGAAATGCGTTAATCAAGTATGAGTTTTACGATCGTGTTAACTCGGGAAGTTATCCAACTAATGGGTTTGATTTCTTGAATGGCTGGGTTAATAGTATCACCAATAATAGTAAGTCTTGTCACCAAAAGAAGAGGGGGTAGTTACTGATACGATATGTAGTGAAAACCACGACTTTTGGATCGTATATTAATTATGCTGATCCTACGCTTTCTACAACTGTAGCGCAGAATCAGTACTGGTTAGGACACTATCAGAAGCTGGCGGATATCAAGAAGACGATCGATCCCAATAACTTGTTCTCCAACCCACAGAGCGTGGGTAGGGCTGCTTCTTGAGGGAGTATGAATGTACGCGACGTGGTAGAAGGGAGAAGAAGGAAGGCTTATCTAAGCTCGAGAGATTACCGTACATAGTTGGCGAATATATTTTGACTGGATGAAATTTGGTTCTGTAGCCTAGCTTCAATAAACTAATGAACATCGAGTATACCATGCCATTCATATTACACGCCCTCCTGAACACTCCTGGTCCCAACAGTATCCCCCCCCGGATACATGCAGTTTACAAGTTGATTGATAACTTGTCAAGCGATAGCTTACCCGCAGCTTGTTTTTAGGCCCCAAATTTACTGGCTCATTCGTAGATTACTTGTGTGGGTGACTTAGGGTTAGGGTTATTATGGATTACTCATGATTCGCTCGTGGCTTACTTGCATCAATCTTTTGCCTCCTAATATTTTCATATTTTGCCGCTTAATTGACACTGGTTCACAGCTCAATTAACAGCTTACCCACGTCCCATTTTGACCCCCAAATAAACCCGCTTTACTGTTCAATTGACAGCTTACCCATTTTCGGCTCCCAATAATTATCTAGCTCACCTGTCAAATCAACAGCTTAGCCGCAACCTGTTTTTCGGCCCCATTTTTCCTCACTCCGGCTTTCGGTATTTAAAAATAACTTAAATTGGTAATATATGTACATACTAAGCAACCTCCCTCAAATACTTTTGTATCTCCATAAACCTTTTAATGGCCCCACTAATTGCGAGCCAATCCTCCGCATCCGAGAAGTTGACCGAGCGACTCAAATAAAACGTCCACTAAACATCAAATAATCAGCAAGTTGCAAACCCCGGAAACAAAAAAACAAAAAACTCGTAAATATGCCCAAGGAAATACGAAAAGAAAACAACTCACAAAGGCAGCCTCCTCCCTGCCCCTCGCAGCCGCAGTCCCAACAAGCAAAACCCACAGCAGAACCCCCGGACATACAACCCAAAAATCATCATCACAGCACTTCGAGAACGCCGCAAACAACTGTCCAAATGCCACCTCATTACTCCCATCATGAAAGTGTATCGGTCTTATCTGCAGACTATGTTCATAAATCACCGCCGCGTTCTGGATCGTCTCCAGAACATGGTTATGACAAGGCTTATGGCAGGTAGAGAGAAGTGGTAGGGTGAGGAGGTGGGTTTTGAAGGGTTGTTTTGGTTCGCCTATGAAAGGGATGGGTTCTGTTTCTTCGGCTTCGGATTTTAGATGGGGTAGAAGATGGGATGGGGGTGGGTGGTGGGAACGGGAGGAGAATTCCTGGGTTAGAAGCCACATCTCTTTCAAGCATGTGGTTATGGCTTTCTGGCCTTTGCGGTATTTGATTAGGCCTTCGAAATTTCCGGTGGCCGATAAAGGTGATTCGTGGGCGGAGAAATAGTGGCAGGTTGTGGAGGTGACGGGGCGGTTGACGAAATATTCTACGCTTGGGAAGCGGGGGGCTCTTCCTGTTAAAACTGATATCGTATAATCGAAACTGTGATTTTCATAGAATTTAGCTTGTGATATCGAGTAAGGGTGGTTTGGGGTCACTTAAATTATGACTTTTGCTGTGAGTGCCCAGTCTCCATCTTTTTGGAGACAGCGAAAGCCGCCTCTGAGATTGACGATTCTTTCTATCGCATCCATGTGAAAGCTCATTTCATCCGCATTTCTATAGCCTGCCTAGTACATACTTGAGTAAGTGGGGTAAATAAAAATGAGACTGGTCTCTGTGGAGTAGAAATCTGGCTTTTAAAGTGACTCTTTGAAGTCTGAAAGTAGCTCGAAAACTTCGACTGAGACCAAAGAATATTTAGGCTCCTGATGGCGAAGCAGTAACAGCATGCAGCACCAGTTACTCATAGATGAGTACTCGGACTTGATATGAAGAAAATAATAACACCAAGAACCAAGAATCGAAAGAAACCAAAGACAACATACCGTCCACATACTAAAAGTCATAATAGCCCCAATAGTAACATCACTACACGCACTCTTCGGATCCTCCAACCTTCCCTGAATCCACTTCAAAGTATCAACCCGAAACTGAAAACACTCCGTACTCTGTCCAATCCACGAAAGCACAGCCGGGTCAAGAACCGCTCCTTTGACAGGAGTATAATCCGGACTTTTAATATGAGGCATCCAATGTGACTGTCTAGGCGTCACACTCCTCCCATCATCGATACGATCCGAAGCCGTCACCCGGAAGGGAGTAGGGAACGGCCATTTCGATCGGTTAACGTATAGAACCGGTCCTGTTTTCTCAAACCATGCGTAGGGAACTACTAAATTGATTTTTTCCAGTTAGCCACACCCTTCCTCCCAAAACAAAAACCCAAAACGAGAGAAGGGAGAAATATCGCACAATTCGCTTGATAAGGAACCGCAGCCGCAAGTGGCAACTCATCCCCCCTCGCCAAGTCATTCCCGGTGTCGAGTTTTTCCCTTTCCCTTTCTCCTTCTGAAGGAGGGGGAGGCCGTAATTGAAGCAACCGTCTCGGTTGCTTCGCTCTTTTCAAATATGCTTTCTTGACTTCCCTCGATTTCTGATGATGTCCCTTCATAACATGTGACCGGACTGTACTCAAGCTGGAAACCGTGCCGCCCTTCCCCACATGTACAAACTGTAGGGGTTGCGGACGTACATCGTCGTCTTCGTCCTTTGGAGCTCGTGGCTGGCACATTTTTCCCACGGACGATCTTATTCATCAAGGCGTTTGTAATCACTCTGCATCTGGGAAAAAAGGAAGCGTGATGATTAAGAAGAAGTAACTGTTCTGTTGGAGACTCTACCCAAGAAACGGAGGCGTATTGACGCTTGGCTCAAAGTTACCTAGCACCGGTTATGACCCCCGCATTCCATTGGGGTAGAGAGTGTCAGAGAAGTAAAAGCCACCGAAGACAAGCCCGACTTTATGTACTCTTGCAGAGAAATTATTCAACCATTACTTCATCCTTACCTCACAGACGTGGCAACTTAGCAATCCTTAGGGATGAAGCAAATACGAATTAATGTTGATCAAATGGTGGGCAAAGGCTATTGGGGGCCAGACGTGATCCAATGGAAAAGAAAAATGCTACGCAATTAGGCGGAACCAAGTATTATTATCGTTTCGTATCTTCCCCAATGTGTAACAAGCGTTCCTCCAAAGACATGCAATACGGTCCGATAAAGACATGACACAAAACTCCAAGCCATGCATCAATAACTAATCTTCATTGTCGTCGTTTTCAGCATTCATCCCATTCCTTTCCTCGAATTGCATAAATTGCAATTCCTCATTATCCCCAATTACTTCCTTCCATCGCTCTTCAACTCGACCCAACACTTGGTCATCAAACGACATTTCGAGAGATGAGTTACTGGTCTCTTTCTGCTCGTAGTACCACTTGTACAACAGACTTGGCTTCGTCTCTTCAACCGATTCACAAAAGGTATCCAGGGCAAGCTCCAGAATTGCTTTGCTCTTATCATTGTGCAGAGTCGTAGCATAAAGAACACCTGTTATGCAATTAGTTATGCCCCAACTTGAAACAAACAGTAAGATGGAAGGTTCGAAAGCATTATCAGTTTACAAAGATATCGTCAAGGTTATTCAGACAATGTAGATAAGTAATTTTTAAAATTAAATCATCACATAATGCGGGGAGGTGATTGGGGAATCAAGGGAAGAAGGTGCTTACATTGACTAGCTGGACATTCTCCAGTTTCACTCGAGTGCACCATGATATACACAGAATTTTCTTGGACAAAATCTTCAATATGAAGAGTTCTTGGCGGGAACACAACAACAGAGACAGCTGCGAGAGGAGCCCCTTCTACAGAGCTTTTGAAAATTGAGGAAAGAGGTGATGAGATCACAGCAACAATCCTCGAGATCGCCTTCGCGTCGGAATCTCCATCGCCCTTTACGTCGGGTATGTAGAGCTGGGTTCCCACATTCTCTCCATTTGCTAGGAGCAAATTAACAGGTGGATCACCATTGGTGGTTTGGACATCAGTGATGCCACAATCAAGTACGTAGACACCACCACCAACTGCTCCAGCTCGACAAGCAACTTGTGCAATCTCTGCACCTCCACCCCATTTTGGCACCACTGCCCCAAAACCGGGACCAAAGAGCCCGATTGAGGTCAAATGGCGAGCAATCCGAGGAAGAGCCCATTTCAGAGTGGTCTTCTCCGGCGACTCCAAAGACAAGGCCAGAGCAGAGATTACCATTTGCAGATGATCTGGGAATTTGAATTGCGACGAGAGAAAGTCTTGCAAGCTGCTCTCGCTATGTGTTTCCCAAACATCAGTCTGGTTCTCATAATCCACCACGAACTTTAGAAATTTCATCAAACTTCGTTTCGCTCGGTTATCGATATTCTTGTCTTGGAATATGTCTTCCCGGCCGTTGGGTAACCGTTTCAACGATGAACCATCGGCATTATATATCCACCAATTTCCCACTGCCTGGAACTCCAGCTGGCGGTAGACTTTCGACGATACCAGATAGGAGAGGAGCTTCGACTTGGTGTATATGATTTGGGGGGAGAGTGTGAGGGTATAGGCTCGTGAGAAGGAGAGCTTGGGTGATTCGTTTGACTCGTCTTCTGCTGCTGCCTTCCAGAGGTTGGTATTTCGAAATGGGGTTGTTTGTGTGGCTGTGATTTTGTCAGGACAAGTTTTATAGACAGCGGAAAGGTATACTAACCATTCCCAAGCTTCTCTACCCATTCATCGACCTCTTGCAGACTGAAAGCAGCTTCGGGGCCGCCATAGTACTGCTTTTCATCGACATGGAGGATCTTCTTGCCAGAGCGGGACAGGGCTCTTCAAGGCAGGCTACGTCAGTCAGACTGGATCATCGTGGCTGCCGATGAGGATGATACTCACAAAGCGAGCAAAGAGTGCTGGAGACTGGTACCTTCGATCACCACATCCCATTTGGTATCGCTCAAGGATTCCATCGTGAAGAGTTCTTAAGCAAAAAAGTTTAGTGGGGGGCTGGGAAGATCCAACGGGGTTTAGCTTCAAGCGCTAACCCGATGAGGCAACAAGGCTGCGAGAGAACAAAACCAAATTTTTAGTGAGGAAAAAATCTTCTCTCCTCAACCCTCCGACCCAGTTGCGCGATTCTGCTCAAAAATCTACAGAGTTGCGTGTGGGAGATGCCTTTCAGTAGGCGTCTCGATTGTTGGCTGGTAGACGAATCTTCATCCTGTATCTGCTGCTCTGGAATCTTTGATCTGACGGATGCGGCTCGAAATGGACGATACACTCCCTTTTTATCTACTCTTGTATTCATTCAGAGGATCTGTCAACCTCTTTAAAAAGCTTTTCTTTCTAAAGTTCAATCGCCTCGCATATTGACGAAATGGGTGTTGCCTTCGGTGAAGCAACACGAGATATCATTCTCGCCCATGGAAAAATTTGGACTTATCATCCTGGGGTAATGAGCCTCGGGATTTCGTTCGCTCTCTTTTTGACTTGGAAAGGCCGAGGATGTTAGGGAGAGTAATATTCATTACCCATACAGCAGCTGCCAACATAGCATGCCGAAGACATAAACCTTCCTATACGACTATCAAATAAAATGAGTGATGGAACTGGTATACTTTATTCACCAATTATTATATGGACCAATTCTATCTAGACATAAACTAAGTTTCGCTATAAATTAATACAATTTTGAAATCTATTAAACTAACCTGATTGTTTAGAACTTTCTCACTTAATCACATAGAGAAAATTTTATCTAGGTATGGTAAGTATCGTTTTAATACTCTATTTTAATTTTTAGAAGTCTAGAATATTTATTTAATTAACTTAATTAATCTAACGTGGTATATCAGTACCCTGCGCATATCAGTACCCTGCGCACTTGAAATCTCATACAAAAAACGTCTGTGCACAACCGTGCACTTTACGTATTTATTTATAAAAAAATCTAAAATTGAAATTTTACTAAGGAAACAAGAGTTTAATATTATAATAATATCAATTTTAATTCTTTACTAGTTTTAATTAACAATTCGCTTAAAAATACCTCTGTAATCATTATCTATTTTTCCTTTTCTGAATAACACTTTAATATAAGATAAGTAATATTTAAAACCTAAAAATTAAGAATACTCTTATATTAATAAAACTAAAATTTCAATTTCAGTTTTTTTTTATTAATAAATACGTAAAGTGCACGGTTGTGCACAGACGTTTTTTGTATGAGATTTCAAGTGCGCAGGGTACTGATATGCGCAGGGTAC
>LLCD01000211.1:0-23599 GCA_001414355.1 Hymenoscyphus salicellus
GGTGGAAGGCACTTCTCTTGTAAGTTCTTTTTCTCTTGTTTTGGAGCTCTTAAACCAGCCCCTAGTCACATGAGTCCTGTGATATTGAGAAATGCGGCTGCCGCAAAGGATGCAAGAATTGTGCCGAAGCTATTTTCTTTTTGGGAATTTGCGCCCAGAGCCGTCCCTATGCAGTGATTGATTTCCTCTTAGTTTAGAGGGTTCAAGTACAAATAAACTAACTATTGGTCAATAGGAAAACCGTGATATCGAGAAACGCGGCTGCTGCAAGAATTGCGACAGTTGTGCCTCTGCTATCATGAGTCTGGGACTTTGCTGCAGGGGCTAATTTGGTTGCTATCGTTGTATAGTGCTGACTCGCACCACCAGGCTGGCTGCAAGATCCATGTACTTTTGTCTGTTGCATATTTCATTTCGGGAGAGAGATTATTTGTATGAGAAAGGATGGGGGTTGGGAGTCAGATAGTTGTCATCAACACTGCTAGATGAATTGTGCCGTTTTTCTATTCTTTTTTCTGTTTTATTAGTGCCTTCTTACTTGTTTTACTAGGTACTCTCTGAGTACTTAGATTTGAAGTAGTTTGTTTGTGTGGATATTCAAAAGGAAGCGTTGAGCGTAGAATACTATTATTGCAATTGCATTTGTTTACCTGTCATGTTTGCGCTGTCATCTTTCTTACCTGGTGACAGTATAGTATACGAATTTACTTATAAACCGGGTTTGCATCCGGCAAAGTGGAATTGTTGAAGTGAGCCAGGTTTTTACGCCATAAACCGGGTTTGTTTTGCCGTTGGCATAATATAAGTGTTCAGATGATGGAAATTCATTGGGAGTTTGTGCCTCATCCTACACTTCTTGAAGTTTGGTTGCTTCGAGACAACTATAATTATAATTTTCAGCTGAAAAAGGTACAACAAACCTCCTTGACCTGGAACTCAAAATTTAAAACAGAACATGAAGACTGGGCATGAGGGATATTCAGATTGTTAGTGTGGACAGTTTTGACATTCACTCGCGACCCGTAACTATTATGGGAGGTTGCCAAAGGAACTAATTGATATCGGGCTTTGTTTTTGCTGTAAAGAGTGGCAAGTGGATTTGCATTCGCTTAAATCCTCTTTGTTGAGAATGCGGTGGTACTGTGGATATACATGATGTATAACCAGGGTCTTTAGGACTTGGTCTCTATGTCTTCCTTTCTTGTCCCTCTGGTTATTTGGGCTGAATTTGCCGATTTGGTGGTTAGTAGTAGATAGAAACCAATTGATGAGATAACCCGTAGTTCTAACTCTCTAGTAGTGTGGCTATACAACATGGTTTCAAGAAGAAGCTCGTGACGAGGAGCAGAAAAGCATCTAGAAGATTAGACTCCAGTTACTCAGGGGCGGATAAAATGAAAGTGGAATCACTCTTATCGGAGAGTGCGCTTGTGAAGTTAATAACTCCAAACTATTGGTTGGGTATCTCGGAACAAATATAGTGGTTTGCAGGAGATGGGTGGGCGAGTGCATATCACGAGAAAACGAAAGACTCCATTCAGTCCTTCAGTCAGGTTTAAACAAACCTCTCCCTTAAATCGCCATGAAATAACACCATGTGATCTCTTGACAACAATCTCTTATATAATTATACTGAACCCAAAACGTCTCTAGAAGGAACACCATCTCAAAAGCAAGATCCGCTCGCTTACCATCAGCTCCTGCCACTATGTTGTACGCGGTAGTACAAACACGCACTCCATGCACTGCGACTCTGCTTGTTATCAGGGGTGCGTGTGCCAGAACCTTAGTGGATGTTGTCTCCTTGGCATATGTAACCTTTTCTACGAGCTAACATTCCTGGATACATATGAGGAAATGTGTTGCCACTTTTCCTGCCTCATTTTATACTCAATGTACAATGTTTTAGAAGTCAAGACCTATTACTCCAATTTGACCGAACATGCCGTTTGTTCATTCAGGACATTCTCCGATACTACTCACAGACCTCACATCTACATCGTCTTACATACTATGTGCAGACTTGCTGCGACTATATGTTGGTGCCAACCCGGGAAACCTTTCACACTCAATTGGGAACCTACTTCCAGCAATGTCACTATAAGTGTCACTCCCTACGACAACGACGGAAATATGCCACTGTCTGGAAGTCTCCCAATAGGTCCGCCAAGTAAGTCTTAAGAATATTGATTTATAAGGAGAGGAGTCGGAACCTGACAAATGATAGATATGAATGGAAGTACAGGCTCAGTCGTGTGGAATGTGCCGAGTGACCTGCCAGTGGAGCTAGGATATGATGTGATGATTACTGAAAGCGGTTCAAAGGGGTATTCGACGACCAGCTTCTTTTTCAATACAGCGGTGGTTACGACGACGAGCCAAACTCCGGCGACAGATTCATCGGACGCGGCCCTCCAGCAAGTTGCTTCCCAGACAACTCTAAAATCATCTACCATTCCACTCGCAACTACATCCCAAACAAGTTCCGTTCCTCAAACCTCCAGTTACCCAATATCTACCGCTCCCAGTAATACCACCGCCGGTATGAGCACATTTATCAATCGCACTGCATCATCTGCCTCTACAACAATATCGGCAACCAGGAATGGGACACTTAGGCCTGGAACAAAAGCGGGTATTGGAATCGGAGTATCTGTGGGGGCGATCGCTATTATTGCGCTAGCTTTCTTTCTTTACCGTTCAAGAAAAGCTATTGGGATGAAGTTGGATGGAATTCTTGGGACGAAGCGGACCCCCGAGTTTGGTAAAATTTCAACATCTCCCCCACCACATACGGAAACATACTATGGAGCTGGCGAGTCGGTTGAAACATCAAATAAGGGAAGAAAGAAGGGAATTTTCACACACTAGAGCAAGGAGAAGTTTTTCGGGGGATTTCGGAAGAAAGCTAGCTCTGTTGAATGAATTACAAACAACGCTCCCACTTTAAGCGAGAAGTTCCGGATCGGAGGGCGGTATGCTAACTTGAGGGACCCTCTAATGTTTTTATAATGGCAATATATCAGGGCTTGGACTAGCAGGAACAATACTCCCCCTCACTGCGTACGTGTAACCCTCCTTGATGGCCTTAAAATGTGTCGTACTCCTAAAAGCACCACCATTGGTCTCATTCCCAGTATCCTAATACAATCTTTTCAACCATTCATACAATATGGGGTAATCATAACGAACCATCTTGAGATTGCATTTGAAAATCGCAACGTATGCTGAATCGAAACGAACAATTGTTGGAAATAATCGGATACCGGCTTCTGTAATATGATCTCCAAATAAAAATGGCATTTTGTGCCGCTCCAGGTGTTCCCCCAAGAAATCCAAGAATTTGAAAAGGGGAATAATGTTTTCGTCGTATGCTGTCTGGGATGCGGCAAAGCCGCACTTGTAGACTCCATTATTGATCGTGCCGTATATCCCAAGTCACCAACACCCCACCATACCTCACCTCACCAAGTCAGCAACCTTTTTCTACAAACTCTTCTTCGATCTTTGCAGTCCACCAACCCACAACACCACACCACCGCAACGCGCCGATCTACACCATGGAACCCCACCAATCCATACTATCTTCTCCCAGCTCTCCCACCAGCAGCAAAGGTTCGTCGCTCCCAAGTATGCGCACACTAGATCATCAGCAGCAACAATCTCAACGACTGCACAACATGAAGTCCAGTCTCCCTCCTCCAGCTGTCGATATGATGTACCAAAGAGCAACCTATAGCTCTCAAGATATTATATGCGACCTACCCAAAAAATGAGAACGACCTTCAAAGACGCCTTCACAAGAAGAGAGCCGCCGTTTCTGTTGGCGTTACATATGATATTGTCGGGGTAAGCACCCCTTACACCCTTCAGATCAATCATCAAACTCTTTTTACTAACATAACCACAGGTCAAGTTTAGCGAGTTCGATCGCCTGGAGAAGCGCGCCGCCGAGAAGGCTCAAAGGCGTGGTGTGCCAAATACCTATAAGTTGATCTGAGGATTTGCGATGATTCGATAATACGACGGCCTGCTTTGTATAATTGTACTCAACTTTGACACGATTTCTTTTCTCCTTTTTCACGAAAACGTATTCTCTTCCGCTATTTGGGAGACTAGCTTGAGGATCCGCGACGATACGATAATACGACAAACCACGGCCTTCTTTGTATAATGGTACTCGATCTCTTGTTTTTCTTTGGCTGTTTGAGAGACTGGCCTGCATTTGTTTTTCGTTTGTTCTCCCCTGGAGGGAAGGGGGACTAGAATGACATAACATTGACGTTACAAAGATATGGATTTCTTCCTTTAGAATCCGACTGTTGAACAACTTTCTTCACAAACCCCCCTTGAATGAACCGTAGAGCCATGAATAATCAACCGACTTGTCTCCTACAAACGTCCTAACACAAACAATGCAAAACAAGCACCAGATTGATATCAATGCATTACTATATCTCCTACGCTCTCACTCCTCACCCCAACCTTAAAACTCAAAATCCCCCCTGAACCCCTCAACATCCATCCCCATAACCACCTTCTCCGCCAAATCCCTCCGTCCCATCTGACTAAATACCCTCCTTAGAGTATCATAAAGATTAGTGCTCTGATTCTGCGTAATCATCTTCTCCAGATCGGCTTCACTCATATTCCCATTACCATCCAGCAAATCCCGAGCTTTCTCGCGTCCCTCCCTCTCAACGACCTTATGCATCTCCAGAGCGCCGAGGAGATGCGAAGCCGCTTCCTCGTAGCAGCCAATGTTGATACATGAGACGCCAAGATTATAACGTGCACGCACGAAGTTTGTGCGGAGGGTGAGTGCCTTTTCGTAGGCGGCGATGGCTTCTTCTGAGCGGCCGGAGTTGGCGAGTGTAGCTCCGAGACGGTTCCAGAGGAGATGGACTTGTTCTCTCTGGTTTGTGGTGCCCGATTCTGTACTTGCCAAGGCGGCAGAGAAACAGTCTACAGCTTTATCGTACTCTTCAGCGCCGTAGAACAGTACACCGAGACCGACCTGGACATCTGGATCCATATGCTCGCCATCTGGTGATAATTGTGCGGCACGAATGAATAGGTCGGTGACCTTTTCGTGTAGGAGATGTCGATCCGTGAAGCCAACTTCTCTCTCTGATGAAAGATCTGAGGGGGAGATGATGGATGGGTATTTGATGGAGAGCCAGCGTTCCAAGGTACGGTAAGCAGTACTATCATAACCCTCGTTAGTGTAACTGACGGCCAGCGCCATGAGTGCTGTGAGGTTGTTGGGGTCCACATTCATCGCTTGTTCCAAAGCTCGAATTGCGGGACTCTCCTTTTCATTTTGTGCTTGGGCTGAACCGAGAAGAACCCATGCATCGAGATGTTGTGGGTCTTTCTGGACGGCGGCTTCAAATGCCAAAGCTGCGAGCGAGAGGTTTCCTCCCTCATTCATTATTCGCACACCTTCTTCGAAAGGATTTTGAAGATCTTTAAAAGCGTTATCCTCTTCAAATAGATACTGTCCGAGGTTGGGATCTCGAAATTGCGAGGAGTGAGTACGTAGTCCATCGAAATCGTCCCATTGGTCATTTTCGCCGCCCATACCCCAGATTCCGTTCGCCATTTCTTCCTCGGCAACCATTTCCCTACCGGCCGCTTGTTCAGCTTGTATACCTTTCCAAATAGACTCGAAATCACCAAATTCATTGGTTTCGGATTCGAGGACTGACCTGTCCATTTGATTCAGCTCTGCTTCGCCAACCAGAGACTCGTCAAGTTCTTGACCCTGTAGATCAATCTGCTTGAACTGCTCCTCCCAATGCTCATCATCCAATTCTATCATCTTTCCCTTTCCCTTATCCTGTTGTTGCAGATTCTGTGGTCCTTGGAATTGCGTTCTATTCATCATGCCCATGCCCATACCCATTCCCCCCATACCGTTCATCATACCCATTCCACCCATTCCCATTCCCATTGGTCTTTGGAAGCCCGGGGCTTGCTGTGCCAATGGACTTGCTGTTCTCGCAGCAGCACCCTGTGACATTTGTTGAAATCTTGCAAAGTCCGCCTGGCTGAAGGCAGCCCCCTTTGGTGCTTGAAAGGCAGCTTCCATTCGTGACTGATCCTCCATGCCTGGTTTGAACTCTTGCGCCCAGTTTCCGACACCAGGTGATGCTGAACCGTTACGCATAAGTGGGTTTTGGTGTAAATCGTGTTGCATAGCGAAAGCCTCGGGCATTTGGCCATTTTGTTGCATGAAGTCGTTCATCATCTGCGCAAAAAGAGATATTAGTATTCTTTACACCTAGCGTATACGGAAATATCTCAAGGAAAACCGCCAACCATTGCGACTCACATTATCCTGACTTCCAGCCATATTCATGCCATTCGCACTCCGCATGCCCTGCATACTCCCTCCTGGTCCTCTCCCCACCAACCGGTCTCTCTGCAGACTTTTATCATCTTGTGTATGTTTCGTAAACTGGCTGAGGGGATTTCCTGCTGTCGAGCACTCGGCGCCTCCCATAAAAGACATCGTTTCGGTGGGATGTTTATGCAAGTAGCCTTGCGGGGTCGTGGTAAATGAAGTGCGGTTGCCACCCGATGGTAACTCCTGGAGATGGTGAAAATGCCAAAACTTTTCTCTAGATGCGAGGTATTGTGTAGAATTTTGTACAGAAAAATGGGTTTAGGTATGTTGTAGAATGAATGGCACGAGAGACCTGAAGAGGGTAGAGTGTGGGGAAGCTATTGCGTTGGAAATCAAACTATTTCAGCCGAGGCGAATTCCCGATTGCCGTGAACCAGCCTTGTCTTCCGAAATGAGCCTCTTCACATGATTCTTTCATAATTCACTAGACAACCCACAACACGACCCACTCAAGTTACAATTTATGCTCTTGTTGGATACAAAACCCTAGATTATTCCATTAGATTTCTCTGTCTGGTTTGGAAAAGAAGTGACCAGTGGAAGTATCAGGAGAATCAGTTCAGTCGTTGAACCTGGTGCACCCAGCAAGTAGCGGAATTTTGGTTTTTCTGAAGAGAAATAGGTGCACAGAAAACAATAGATACAACAGTCAGATTTTAAATATCACCACAAGGAAGCACTACTGAGAACATTCTTCATTAATTTAATTGTTCGTCCATACAAAGAAAACACCGCCCATGCTGTCGTCAGTGGAGTGGAGTTCTTTTTCGGCCAACCCAGTCCAGTCACACTAGATAGAAGTACGCCTGTCCAAATGACCCCTATTCTACAATCATGAAATAAAGTACAGGGTCTAAAGACAAGATACAGAAAGGATAAGTCCGAAAAATTAGCCTCAAGATACTCCCACAACTTTTGATACACTTCGCTCCCGTCCAACCCAAGCCATCAAGCATGATACGCTTCGCTCTTCTCCAACATCTTACACCGCCCTCTAATTCTACCATCGCAATCCCAAAATAAGTTGTTTAGTATGCGCCTTCTGATGATCCACCCTCTGATCTTGGTGATCTTGACTTGTCCAAGCTGAAGTCGAGTCTCAATTTACGGCCATAAACTTCCTGACCTTGGAGGGCCTCAAGACCCTTGACGGCGCTCTCAATATCAACAAAGTCGGCGTGTGCGAAACCTCTTGGCTGACCGGTTCGGCGATCGATAGCGACACGGACATCAATGACATTTCGAACGTCACGGAAGAGCTTGTTGAGATCGGCATCCGACATCTCAAAGGCAAGGTTGCCAACGAAGAGAGTCTTGGATGGCGGGTTCTTCTCGGTGGTCTCGCGTCTGGTTTGGTTTTGGAAGTTGACCATCATTCGGCGGCCCTCGAGGACGGATTGGTGCTTGGCCTCGATAGCAGCCTCTGCTTCTGCGACGGTCTCAAACTCAATATAACCGAAACTACAAGCAAGTTAGTATAAGATACTTGGGTGGAAGACCAGAGCACATACCCCTTGCTCAATTGTCTAGCATCTGATGCAATTGTTGCAGCCTTGATTTTGCCGAATGAGGCAAACTCTCTCTCTAGGTCGGCTGCGGTGATATCGAAGAGAAGGTTGCCAACATAGATGGTGTTACTTGGGACAACTGGTGGCGGAGGACGTTGGTTGCTGAATGAGCGGCCACCGCCATATCCATGACGATCGCCTCCACGATCACCTCCATATCCACCACGCTCACCTCCACGAGGAGATCGGTCGCCTCTGTCACCAGCACCGTCGCGTTGAATTCCGAAAGATTGTCCCCCTTGAGCGGCATCATCACTGTAACGTCTGAACACCGATGGAGTAACACCAGCGGACTGGATCTTTGCTCTGAGAAGGAAGGAGGATGAGGATGTGTTAATGTTGCGGGATTGGGAGATGAATGTGGTAGAAGGGGAGGAGGCAGCGCGAAGAGCAGAACGACGGAAGAGTTGCCTTTTTTTGTAGTTAGTACCAGTCGAAATCTCGTAATTGCTGCAATTAGCAGAGATCACTTACATGATTGCGGTTGGTATGAAGAAGGAACAGATGAAGTGTAGAGAGGTGGTTGTTGAGAGGGTTGATGAGAATGAATTATTTCTCCTTGCCAGTAAAAAAGTTTGAGCCGAGTACTGTCGATGACCCTTAGCGTCGGGCTAGTCCGCTTTGGTAACAACGCGACCTCCTGAGGCACAGACTGAAATGTCAACTTACTTCTCAACACCAAACTTGACAATTTATCTAAAGAATTTAATTCAAGATCAACATAATCTATTTCCTCAATCTACCATCCCCTACCTTCCACAATTTATATAAAGCGTCTTACTTCCCCGGATACTTTTGGCGCGGCCTCCGGACCAACTTCGCAGGTGACGCCAGTTTGTCGTCCAAGAAACTTCACTTGCTATGAGTATAATGCCTTTACTTTTCAGAATTGATTCACTTGTCCTTGCTCAGGAATCGAAAACCCATGTTTATGTTTCCCTTTTTCATGTTGAGAGAAGTTGGGAAGAGCAGGTAACTGTCGTGAATTCTTAGTGGAGCGGATGCTCAACCATCGAAGCAAGATCGGACGTATCGTTCTATTCATATTCATCCGCATCGAAGTGCTAGCCAACTGTCCTGCAGTTCCGTAGTTCGGGATGATCATTCAATATTTCTTGCATTAGATGTTTTTGTTCACTATTTATTCTCACATCATTGGATCTCTTCGATTCACTTTCTGAATCTTTTTATATTGGTTGGGCCTCTATCAGGCCCATTCAACCTATTCTATGACCCTAACCGGGTAGAGCTAGTTCCTTCCCAGGAACTCGTAATGATACTGTTGCACAATTGAGACCCCAATCTCCCTCCTTCCCGCTGGAAACCCATTCAACGAGAATGGTCTTTCTGGTGGGTAAGAGTTTATACCGAGGTCAGTAAAAACCAGTGCGGGTATAATCAAACGCCAACAACCCCCTTTCCAAAAATCCATGCTTTTTATCCAGTTGTCCGGAGAGAACGCACGTGTAAACGCCTCGTCAGATCTGAAACCAATTCCCTAAAAATATCTATACCACACCACCGCTGTTCCTAGCGCCTTGTTGTTGTTGTTGTTTTGTGTGGTTATTAGACTCTCTGAAGAAATACAATAAACCACCAGCTGATGGAGGGTATTCTTGAAAATATATAATCGACGAACAAAAGAAATGATATTCCTACAAAAAAAGAAAAAGAGAGAAAAAAAGATACTCCATATCAACACAGGTGGATGACTGTTGCCGTTTGAATAATATACCGGTGTTGCCGCCAAGAAAAAGGGAAATGTATTGTGTTGGGTTGTGTCCAAAAATGTATGTGGTTGTTTATTCCAGATTGGATAAGTGATGCATCAAGCATCAAATTATCAAGTTGCCAAGGAAATATTGTAACGGTGGTTTCCCGTGTTTGAATAAGAGGAGCGCCATCATGGCAACAAGGAAAAAGAGGTCGATCCAGTATTCGTACTCGTGACATTATGATAACGTTCAAAAATCCTATCGTATCAATGGCAAAGTTGCCAACGTGGTTGGGTATCAGAAGGTGCTTTAAAAATGTTCGCCGCTAGCGCGGTAACCACTTTGTTGATATTGGATCCCGCTCATGGCATCTGCTTGTTGAGGATGACCATTGATGGCATTTCTGATAGGAGGTAGTTGCTCCGCAGATCTTATGACGTACGCGTCATGCCCACGGGCTCCTCGATCCATACCTCCACCGTAAACAGCGTTACTTTGAGGGTATTCGTTGTTCATGGGTGGCTGTGGAGGCGGGCGGTGTGGGCTAGCAAACCCGGCCAATTCTCCTCGAAGCTGGCTATTTTCTAGTCTTAAAGCAGCAGCTTCACGTCGTGAGGTCTCTAGCTCTTGCTCAACAGCACGCACTCTACTTGAAAGCCTGGTTATATCGGTCATTGCTCTGCCATATTCCGCGATTGCTAAGAACTAATTAGAATGCGATTTCATCTTATGTCAATCTCGAAAATCCACTCACCTTTTGTTAGAATTTCCCACTTGGATGCTTTTGAACCACGTTCTTGAGGCATGAGGTCACGCAATTGGTCAAACAGATCTTTCATCTCTGTTCGTCGTTTACGTTCAGCAAGTTTGTGAGAGACTCTCAGCTCAGGGGTCCGGGAGTAAGGCTGGCTACCACCAGGTGAAGTGCCATTCTCCGATTGCAAATCGGCGACTTGGCGATGTTGAAGGGAGTGATGATGTGTCGATACTTGAAGCTCTGACGAGGCTCGTGATAGACGATTGTTAGGATCTGAAGGATCATCCAGTCGTCGTTGGCCTTGTGGCATCCGTGATTCTGTGGTGTACTGGCTGCTGGCAATTGATTCAGTGAAAGAATTGCGGCGCGAGTCATCATTGAAGAATGACGTCCCATTTCTATTTACGTTTGCATCATCTGAAGGGTCCGCCGAGAAGTCTAAAGCCCAGGCCTGTCCAGGAATGGCGTGAGGGGCTTCAGCAATATCTCTCGAGGGTGGACCATGAATTGGCGGTGCGGTTTTGGACAAAAGTCCTCTTGTTGGTGAGATCGGGTCACTGCTTGCTGAGAATCGGGAGGACCTGGGAGAGAATTGGTCTGAATATCTAAACCCGAGTGCTGGGCGCTCTGGTGCGCCGGGGTTCCTTTGCTGTGCAAGTGAAGATTGGAGGGAGGTCGTGGATATATTGTTTGATGTGTATGGAGAAGCACCAGATTGCCCAGACAGGCGCATGTCGTTAAAGTTGGCGCCCAGTCGACTGTCGACCGATTCGCGACGAGAATCCCCATTGAGAGAGCCATTATGAAGAGCTGAGTCGATCGTCTGAACGCTCAATCGATTGCCACCTGACATTGCCTCATGGTGTTCGGGAATGGTTGGCGATACAATTGATGCCACGCTCATGGTCCCCGTAGGTGAACTCAATGGATGCGGGTGAAGGCCATGCGCTACTGGTGATGGGGTCTTCTCGACGGCGGATGAATCTGCTGAGCCTAGGTGGTGTGTGCCATATCCACCATGAGTGTTGGAAAGGCTAGAGTCTAAAAGCACTTGTTAGTGAGTTTGTCCTGCATAACAACGAATGGGAAAATTGGAAAGCCATGCTTACGCTTCGAGTTGTTTTGTGAGGCATAAGCGCTGTCCCTATTGTTGCTTGGTTCCTTGAGAACGGCGGGTTCATTCAACATACTCGAGATAGTAGTTGGTGGCTTCACGACCTGGTGGCCGTTCTGGTGGTGATCCATTGCGACTTGAGTTGAGCGTCTGTAGGCGCAATTGTTGGGGGGGTACGAAAAGATACAATGTGACAGTGCGAGGGATGTTGGTATCGCAGAAGGTCGATAGAGTTCGGAGCCTCACGCTGTTGTTAAACAATTCAAGGTTATCGATAGGGTCGATAGGATCTGGTTGAAGCGAGTGTGTTGTCGACGATGCTTGTCGAGGTTGGGTTGGTGAAGAGAACTTGGGGTTGACAGTTGGAGGGGATACGGACGGAGTATCCAGGCAGTGTGCAAGTGTGCTTCGAGGTCCAGTGGGTGCGGAGCGAAGGCGTGGCAGCTAGGCGTGGGGCGGGCCTAGCGATTGGACTGTTCGGCGGCCGTATACCGTCCTCCGTGAATTCCAAGTTGGAAAATCGGGGGCTGGATTTGGATTTGGATTTGGATTTAATGGAGGTCTTTGTCTTCCTTTGCACTCTCTTCTATTGCGAACGTCGTCGTCGTCGTCGTCGCCGGGAATCGCTGGATATTGGACATAGGATGCGATGAGGTGCGGGAAAGGGGTGAGATGGGAGGAGAGGGAGGGAGAGAGAGAGAGCACCTCGTGGACTGCATCGACGGAGGAGGACAGAAAACCGTGGGTGTGTATTAAAAGGAAGTGAAGGGCTTCCTTGGCGGCGTGCAAGGGGGCTTTCCAGGTTCATCCATCACCACCACACAGCCCTGAAGGGGCGACACCACCGCTAGACCAAGGTTCCTCGCAGATGATTCGCAGCTCGAGGTGAACACAGCTCGTGGCCATGGGCCAGCAGATGGGAACAAGAGGAGGCAAGAACTGGAAAATCTTCTGTCTGTATCTATCCTTTCCAGAGCCTGACCTGAATTAATTTCAAGACTCACGCAGGAGACTTTTCAAAGATGGCCAGACACACAAGCAACTTCACAGGGCTCAGTTTACGGAGTACTCTCTGGAGAAACACCACAGCCATCGGGGTCAAGTACCAGAAAGAGACACCTGAACTCTCCTCAACTCCTCCCTGAGTGTGTCCAAAGTGCTGTGCCCTGCCTGTGCTGTCTCGAGGGACCCTGGACCGCCGATTGCACGGCCTTCGAATCGTCACACAAACCAAAGCGAGCCAAACGTGGAAAAGAAGGTGATGCATGCATGTCTTAGCAAGAAGCGTGCAGAATCCCTGGAGCCGGCCGAGGTATGCGGGACGCTACGCACTTTCCACGAGGAGTTTGATGGAGCACCCAGGCTGAGACTAACCTGCATAGGACATATTCTAGCACCCCTCAACCGCACACTACGAGAATCAGGAAGCAGGAGTCAATACAATGGTCATGTTTCTGTGCACTCTTCGGGCATGAGCGTCATGTTAGATGCATATGGAAAAAAGGGGAGGATGCAAGCACTCATTCAAATCGTCAAACCGACCCCTTCTCTCATACGGAATCTCCGTCGTCCTTCCAGCGCTGAAGACCGAGGAAAACCGATGGGGCGTGCTAAGGCTAAGGGACATGCTACCTTTTTGGGCCTCCCGAATCCTATCTTGAATCTGACCCGGTGTATCGAGTAACAGCCGAAGCCTGGCAGATGTCGCTAGCTCTAGTAGCCGCACCTGCTGAAATAACGACGTTCCTTTCTCAGAGCCGGCCCCGCGAATTGGTCAAACGCCACCTCGAAATCCTGCCCATCCAGCGCTATCGAACGTTCCTATCCCCTGTAAAATTGCAAGGCAATGAATGGGAGAAAAGGCTTGTGGGACCTGTTGCATGTCGCTTCAAGGCACGTAATCGATCTTCCATCACGACGACCGAGCTGAGGTGATCCAAATCCTGTCACAATGACATCGGCAGAGGAAGGTGGGTGAGAAACATTACCCCGTACGAGTAGCAAAAGGAAGAAGATATGAGACGACGAGGCCACACCCTTCCAGTTCCAAAGACGTGGAATTGTAAATCGATGCAGATGGGTACTTCTTCTCGGGGAATCACATCAACGTGCAGAATCGGGGTTGCGGATCTCGAGTACTTACCCGTCGTGTCATCTACATCAGGTGTTGTCCTTCCAGGTACACTCTCACAAGGTGACTCGAGCTCTATCAACTCGCTAACCCACAACTTGCTGGACAAAAGGGAAATAATGCTTCTTCCAGTACCACCAAATGCTTTTACTGGCTCGTGGCACTGACATACCCCGTTGACGGCAGAACGTGATGTGAGACCTCATCAATTCATTGTTCTAGGCCGTTGACACATCAGAAAACCTTCATTTTTTACTCCACACCAACCGTAATTTCCTTTTGGCAGCTGAACTCATTCAAGCTTTTGCAGCAGCCTTCGGATGCAGATAAACAATAAGTTTTGAGCCACAATTCATTCATCTTTGGAACCGTGGCGTTGATTCTCATAGAGTATGTTTCCCCCAACGGCTCTTTTTTAAAGGTGAAAAGGATCGACGGTCTTAGGAAGCACCAACTTGACATTTTCAGCGCGGGTACTTTAGCGGTGAGACATCTTCAAAAGGTTATCGGTTGCACTTGGGCACCTGGTGTAAATCTTCCATGACACCTTTCTCCGACCTCGTGATACTGTGACAGGTGGACATTTTCAAAGGCGACTTCAAAGTTCTTCTGAATTGAGAGTAGTTTTTGTACTTCCCGAGGCTACATGTGCGGTGCCTGCATGTATTTCTTCTTCTGCAACTCCTATTTTCAGACAAGTTCAAGTGGCCCCGGTTCCAGATAAATATCACCGGAAAGTATATCTTCGGGGAGCATGGAGTAATTGAACCGCTTTGTGGAAGCCCACGAACCCGTTTCGCGACGGACATTAAATTCGACAGTAAACAGGTCTCGTTGTTCTAGCTTTCTAGAACGAATTGATATATGAACCTACACAAAAGTAGACAAGAACAACGAGTGTTTACTGTCGCTTTTAATGTCCATCGCGAGCCCACTCACGAGTATTTCTTTTTCTTTTAAAAACGATATGTTCTGGAATCAAGTTGCGAAGAACGGACAATACGATTGTCTTGTGTGTTTTGCTTGCGGAAGGTGTACGATACAGTACAAGTTCAGCAACTTCAGGTGTTTCAGAATCTGTACTTGGATCGGAGAAAGGTCCTTTCGGGTGGTTAAGCTTACAGCGACCTTTCGTTCTTCCATGTTCCCCGGTGTTTACCACAAGCGTCCGATTCGATCAAAACCTCTTTTATGGGGACTGGCGTGTTGGACAGCATGGAAGGCATGTCAAAAACGGGTTGCTTGGGGGCTGTTTTTCCACTATTTTCCCTTTTTCAGGATTTGGCTTCGGGCTGCGGGGCGGGAGACAGCGCTGTAAATCAGATCGAGGATCTTGTCTCGTCATGCCATGGGCTCCAATCCCTCCGAGACTTGTCCCAGTGTTGCCCCACAGGGCTCTCCTTGAGGGCTCGAGAGAGGAACAGGGTTTGAATTCTACGAATGGAAGGTCAGTCGTGGAGGGACAGGTCCCGATTCAGGCTGTCGGGGGCATTCGAAAGTGCAAATCACCGAGATGTCGTTCTTGACTGGGGTATGCAGCAGCATGTGAGGCCAGGGCGCTGAGTGGCCACGGCTCTTCTCCACGATCCTTTCTTTCCTCCCTCCCGCGCGCTTCTTGAACATCAGATTTAATTCAAGCATTAGACGCATCCTTCGAACGACCGTCACTTCTGTGTCTATACCGGCCTTATTGGTTCGTTCGGAATGTCATCAAGTCCGAGTCACGCCAACGCTCGATCGACGACATCAAATTGAAAAGAGGAAATCGTAAAGAATGGCATCAAGTTACACTGTTACACACCAAGCCACCGCTATTCGAAATGGAGATCGCTCCAGCCTTAACCGCCTCGCATTACCCCTCTTCACGCGACTTCATGCTCATCCAAATTGCCACGTTCATAGCCAGTGAGGCATCTTGGATGAGATGATCCACGGTTGATGGAGCCCATGAGAAAACGTGTGATGTGACTTTCTGGTCGGATCGACGTGCCTAAGGACAGGACGAGTGCACAGCCTGAGGGGGAAAAAAGATGATGTTGAGCCACTGGTGCTTCCATCTGAAAATGCCGTGAGCCAAACCCCGGAGAAATTGCCCTTTCAACCATGTTACGGGCATACAAAATTCGGCTCACTCATGGCGGCCTCGCACAGCCCCTTTCTCAACGTTTCGAGAAGGTTGCTCGTCGATTTGAAAACCATCGGCCTTTGCAAGTCTTTGCATTTGATCATCAATTACAAACCCTAGATGTAAGGTACAGTAAGATATCAGTGGTTGCGGAAGGACCACTCTTTGATACACCTGTAAAATCCGCGCCACACTCATAACGTACTCGGAGGTTCGCAGCCATCAGCATCGTCAGCCAGGATTTATGAATTCGGACCATTCTGATGCATTGGTTGAAGAGAAACGCCAAATGGGGTCCCGTACAGTGACCGGGTGCTTTGCTGTTGGCTACCGACGGAACGTCACCTATAACCCTGATCTTTTACTGCAGCAAATCTGCGGCCGAACCATCTCTTTCAAGAGGGTGTGTGGGTAAATTACAACGGCTTGTGCTATTACTACTGTAAAGGTATCTTTGAGGCACAATCAACCCAATGCAGAGATTACTCGAAGAGTCGTATTCATCCGGCATTCTGACTTATCACGATCGAGGATACCGCGCTTTTCATAGTCAACTCGCCCCCTGTTATATGCTCGGTTAGGGGACGATGGTAACAAAGCCTCAAAAGGTGTTCCGACTCTCTGTCGTCATGTTAACTTTCCTATCCACCAACATTGTAGTAGCGTAATGGCGTTTTCAGACTTCTCGGCACGTCGATATCTTTCTTTTGCTCTGCCGTCCACTTATCTTACGAAAGAAACCCAAGTATTTGAACACCAACCACCCACCAACATAAAAACCCCTCTTACGTCGTCAATATTGGCTCAATACTAGCTTCAGCCACAAAAGCCCCCTTAACTGAAAAGCACGCAACTTTGCTTTGGCCCAAAAGGCACAAAGTTTTTACTCCGCACTTCGTATAATGAATTTGTTATCTTTCACGGTTCAGCTCGACCAGTTGACGAGAAAAAGCCTTTGGTTGCACAGAAATCTTTCAAGTGGCGGCTTCCGCGCCCATAGCCAAAATGAGAAGGAAAAAGATACCAGGATACGGATAGGTACTTCTCAGTTCGTACTTTGTACGTACATTAAGTGCACTTCTTTTGAAGCATGGTCTGTGTTGGTTCCAAAAGACGGGTACATCCTATTGTTGAGCAACCTACTCAGTATTGTCCTACCACTTAAGTCACACCAACTCTACCTTTTTGCCCCGTAGAACGCAACTTCACAGATGACAGTATTTCGCTTACGTTGTTATGCTTCTCCAGGTACACAAGGTCGCTGAATACGGAAGACAGAAACGTTGCCGTCGAACCATTTTTTCTGTACTCCAACAAAAGCGTGCTCGATTGTCTCGGGGATTCAACGAATCAAATAATTCACGATCATGGGCCATTTTTCACGAAGATGTGTGAATAGGTACTAGTGTTACAGTTTTTTTTCGAAATGGCACGCAGCAGCCTAACTGCAGGCACCGACCAACCATGCTTTCGCCATCCACCAACTGGGATTTTCTTCAACCTGTCTATCTTGCCACCTCCACAATTTTATTATCCTGCGTTCTTCAACATATGCAGGATCCATTTGGTAGTTGCATATCCGTATATTAGGGTTCCAACTCAGCCGGATACACTGTTCCGATGTAGTGGAGCCTACAAGATCTGGTGGTTGTCTTAGGCTAATCTCGAAGTTTGGATATGCTGCGAGTTGTCGGCATTCAGAGAAAATCTTTCGGTCTCATTGGTGAACTCGCTTCTGCGACTGCTTACGCATCGAATGGATCGAGAGGAAAGTCTGCCGATGGGGGTGTGATTTTCGATTTCTGCTTCTTGAGATGTAGGGTGTACAAGACTTGGTTCCGGCGAGTTCTTCTTCTAGAACAACAAAATGGCGCATGTATCCGCTGGTGTCAAGTAGTTCATGCCACCTAATGTATACCAGTCTGCATATATGGGTTGATCCGATTAGCCTTTGATGTCCACCGATATGTGTCGGAAGTCGATAACGTGGAGTTGCATTCGCACAAGCTCACAGCATATGCTTCTTGTTACTTGGAGTCCATGTGTCCATTGTTCCGGAGGTACAGGATGCGGGGAGGAGAATTGCTTATTCTAAAATTTTGGTGATAAGAGGAGAGGTGTAAAAAAAAGTAGATGGACATTCCAAACTTGCAATTATTAGGAAATGAAGCGCTATCTTTTAGATCAAGTTTCTAAATCCATCTCGTTTCCACTCCACAATCTTGAGTACCAATCTTCAGATTGATCACCCATCAAGGTACCAAATCACCACGCCGATCTCTCTTCAGGTGTAACCGTTGTGGAAATGGTAACACTCAGATCCTGCATCTTTCCACGGTGTGACGGTTCGACCTTGGTTCCTCGTACGAACTGTTAGGGGCTGACGGAATGATTTCCTTGATTTTTACAATCAGTGTAGTTGTACTTGTGCAAGTATTTGTGCTACAGAAGGAAAAGAAGGTTTCGGGGGCACGAGCAGGTGGAGTTGTGGTTTCGTGGTGATTGGTGAGTAGGCACTTGCTTCCTGTTTGAATGATGATGAAGGCATTGATATTGGGCAGTAATTATTTCGTCCAACGGAGGTGAGTTAGCACTTTGCTACACTGTGCTTCTTGTTGTTTCCTGGGTAGTTCTCCCCCTCTCCCTTTTCGACCTCGCTAAAGCTTTTTCGTCTTGCCAGAGCTGTGCTGAATATGAAGAGAATTTTGGTACATTTAGACTTGGGCTTCAAGCTCACTTCCAAAGAACTTGTATTCGGATTCGGGTAGGACCCCAAATCTTATCCAAGAGCTTTGGATTTCTTAAAACCACGATTAACTCGTTCTGATAGTACCTAGTCTCTCGCGACTTTCATGCTGCCTTTATAGTGGTTTCTTCCTAACTGGGAAGTGCCGAGCTTGATCTCGTAGAAAGCAGATATCACATTTCAACTCTTTCGAAGGCTTGATCCTTCACGGTTGATGTTACTACTTGATAGCCTCTTTCATAATGTATATGCTCTGGGAAACCCCGGGTTATAGTCGAGCCGAATTACCGAAATAATCGTCGGCTTTTGGGGGAAACCAACGATTACGAATTATTTTTGATCGATGTTCAAATACTCCTTTACCGATTTTCCTGCATCTTTGAGCATTTGGGGCTTCCGTCCACGAAACACCGAGTAATTTTTAGATTCTCTGTTCGGTCAATCAATGAACCAGACCATACGACGAAGAATCGCAATTAGATGAGGGTTTACAGCTACCTTGAACCCCGATGTACATCTTACCCTTTGTCAGCGAGTCAGCTTGATGGTGATACCAATATCTTTGCCAATTCAGATCTATTACGCTTCTCAAAAGCGTCGTGGACTTCTGTATGAATTATGTATCTCTCCGGCACGTACCCTCGCTTCGCACTTCTGTACGTAAAGAACCGTTAGGGGTTCCAAGGTTGGCCTTCCTTCCGATATACATGATGCATGTCAGCTCACAGTGCATCGGGAGTTCTTCTTCTTTTGATCTGCAGGTGTGGATCGAAGGGCCTCCAAGGCTTGTAATCGGTGTGTGGGAGTGTGACGATGTGGTTTGTGGAGACTGAAGGGTGCTGAATACAGGGGTGGGAAAAGATGGTGTGTAGAAATTTACGGGTAATATTCTCAACAGTCACGATGCGTGTAAGAGGCGTGCTTTTTACGTGGAAAAATTGGGTGCGGTGGTGACTGTTTTTGGAGGGGCGTTGTATGGTTAAAATACGGTGGTTGGGTGGCGATCAGGCCCGGTTTCGTAAGGCGGGGTATTGATAACAGGTATCGATAGTTGATGAAGAAGTGATAAGTATTAGATAGGTAGGTTGAAAAAGTTTACGTATTGATGTTGGTACGTAACGAAAGACCTACCCCATTGAGAATGAAATCGTGAGATCAATCGTTCCTTCATCCTTCGGCTCGTGGTGTATGCACGCACGTTGGATGATCATTTTCTCACCTACTCACCGATGGATTACCGAATTTAGCGAAAACAAGGATTTCGAGTATATTGAGTTCTGTAGAAGTTAAGTGTATCTTGACCGACCTGGATACTGCAACTGGACACTCGTAAAAGTAGGGGTGTGTTTAGGACTCGTTCGTTAAAGGTGGATCAAAGAATCGGCATTTGGTGTGCAAATATGACGAAATGAAGATGAACGGAGGGTATCCAGGCTGAACTTCACTTGAAGAAGCACAGCGAATTTTGTGTAAATTAATTGCCTTACGGACTAACCTATTATTCTGGAAAAATCTCATGGGCTTACTTCTGAGGGTATTGAGAATTCCTAAACCTAATTAGTGGACAAAGTCCAAGATAATGAGATGATAATGTCTTGACTATTCAATTCTTTTGGTCTCACTTTCATTGATCCTGAAATAATAGCCAGGAAAGCGGTTTGAGGTTGCTTTTGAGTTTTCAGCCTTTTGTTTCCAACCCGGCGCAATTCAGGATTGCCAGGCAGCTACTAACTAAACTTTGGAACACATCTTGGAGTGTCTGCAGAAGGAACTAATTTAGTGTCACTAATTCATCCGAATGCTCAACGATGCATAAACCGATGATGCATAAAGTAGTAACTTGCACCAAAAGGAGGATAATTTTGGTACAAACTCAAACCAGCACTTTGAACGAGAAGCTTAAGGTGCAAAAAGATTCTACTTTCCAAAGATTTGAGCCTCGAAAAGTACTTATTTATACCTATTTATGTCTACTATTAAGTGCACACCTTCAAGCGTATATATGAAAACTGAAAAGGACAGTTTACAAGTCATAGCTTGACCTTTCCTATCTAATTCATAAAAGCACCGCCGAGTCGTGAATTCGCTTACATTTAAGGGGGGAACACGTGACAATTATCTTACTCTAACAACCTGTTGTGCTGGGTCCACTTTCTTATTTTTGATACACTTTCTTATCTGATCCACTTAAAGCTTGTCTGCCTAAATGCTTCATGTCTGCCTAATCCTTCTACGCCCTCTATGCAAACACCTTAGATAACTACCTATTACAATTCAATCAATTCTCCATGACCTTCAGTACCCAATACCCTCCCAACCCAATACAACCTTTAGACACGACGCTTACAAAGAGAGTATTAAGAACGTGCCGAAAAGGACTGTTATAGGTTGATTTACGAATTTTTCCTTTTGAAAACGATAACTTCAAATTGTGAAGAAGAAAAAACCAAGATATGAAAGGTCAATTCTTCATACAGAAAGAATGAAAGCAGTCGTGGAATTTACTTCCGGAAATATTCGAACGGGAAATAAAATAATCCTTTAGTGGCTTATTCATTGTATACTCTTTGGAGTCATGAGAACTCGGCTCAGTTCGAGAGTAACAAGCCTGTAAGTGGTTCCATTTGAGATTTCTAATTTTAGAAAATAGAATCTCTGTTCATTTTAAGATAGCTGGAAGAATAAATCCAAAATATGTGTATCTTGTTATCGTAATTTGCTTACTCTGGTTTGATTATTACGACATATTCTCTTCGAAGATAAGTTTAAGAAGCGTAATGGTATGAGCCCAATCGTGGATACGATTGAGTAGGAATATAGCATACTGACTAGAAACTTCGAGTTGAATAAGTAATATGGGTATAAAGAGCACTTGTGACGTATAGTAACGGAGCAGTAAGGTCTTCAGGTTCATCTCTGCCTACTTACCTTGTTCCAAGCTTCCAGGACAGTTTCATTAAACTATTTTAAACGTTTAGAGCAATTGTAGTGCTTAAGTATCTCAAAATACGTGGGCTAGATTATGGCAAATAATAAGCAGTATTTTCTACTACTTTTGCTGTCCATCCCGATGAAGCCAATCAACTTGATCATCTCCATAGTTGTTTTGAGTAGTACAGCTTCCTAGAAAAAGCGAATTGGAACACGGAGTAACCCGTAATGTCAAAATCTTACATTTTATTTTAAAGTTGTAAGCCTTTAGCTTCTAAGATTGATCTTATATTCGGCTTGTATCTTCTGAACACTAAGCGAGTAAGTCCAGGTTCAATTATATCCAGGCTCAACTAGTTAAAGATAAATAGAGTATTTTAAACTTCGAGTAGTTCCTTGGTATCCCTGTATTATCTACAAATTATTCATAAATCCGATTTATGAATAAACCATATTCAAGCCTCCAACTCACATGAAATTAAATAAAGAATATTGTATCTTCACTTTTTCCGAATAAAGAGTCTAAATCTTCTATTCAATTATTATGCAGACCTACAAATCGGAGGCTACGTCTGAGTCTGAGTTTGGTATTATTCACTTTTTTTAAGAGCAGCTTTATCATATCTAAACCGATTTGGAGCTACGAGTTCTAGGGTTAGAGAAATTTGGTTTCTCTGTTCAAATGAAAATCTGACACGAGAGCTATTTGTAGACAGATATTCGTTAGCCGCCCCTTTCTACCCTGACGCCAAGGATTGAGCCAAAAGAGTGGGTACCTTCCCCGGATTGGCGAATGATCTTCACTGATTTCCCGAGATTGCAGGAAGTGCGGAAGGGTGCAGTGCAGTGCCTCGTTATTATTGGAACACCCACCACCACCAACCAACCGTAATACGTCGAAGTTACGACTGCAGGTCGCGATGCTCCTTCCTTCCTTCTACATATGCAAACGCGCCCCCTGATTTGAGCAAGTGTAACCGTCACCGTCAGCGTTTCATTTTTTGTTTTTTTTTGTTTCCTTCAGCTTTCTGCGCGCGCCTTCCTTTTGCCATTTTTCTTCGTCACTCCTTTTCTTCGTATGAAAACAAGTACGATTGATTTCTCTGTTTTTCCGGGAATCTCAACTGCAGGACGATGCTACGGGGTGCCCGATCACCTTTGACCAAGCTCCGGATTTCTCTCCTCGCATTCCTTCTCATTCTTGCATATTATTTCTTGCCATTTTCAGCTGAGAGGAAGCTTCGAGGGACATCTTCTCCGGCAGAGCTTCCCGAATATCCTTTGAAATACCCCACGAACTCGGAATCATGTATCGAAACGTCGCAGAAAGTCGTGGTGTCTATCAAGACAGGCGCATCGGAAGCGGTTGAGAAAATACCTGCGCAAATGCAAACCACACTCCGGTGCGCAAAAGATGTCTTCTTCTTTTCGGATCTCCAGCAGGATTTGAGACAATTTCATCTGCACGACGCGTTGGACACAATCCCGGCCTCCATAGCCGAATCGAATCCCGATTTCGATTTCTACCGTGAACAGCTTGAGCGTTCGCGAAACGGTGAAGATGTCAGTGCGAGGAAAGGTGCTAAAAATCCGGACGCCTGGACCTTGGATAAATACAAGTTTATACACAGCCTGGAGAAAACATGGGCATTGAAGCCGGACATGGACTGGTATATTTTGATCGACGCTGATACCTACATATTTTGGGACAATTTGCTCCAGTGGTTGGGGACCATGGACCCAATGAAGAAGTCATATTTTGGTTCCGAGGTTGTTATATCAGGAGATAGATTTGCTCATGGTGGATCTGGAATTGTTATATCCAAGGCTGCTATTTATGATATCGTGGTTACCGTGAGCACCCTTTCCCCTATTTCAACTTTGACTCCCGGATTCTAGTGGCATGGGCAACAGGGGTAGTATTTGTTCGTCGTTCCAACTCTCTGAAAGGTTGAAGTGTTAGTGAAGTAACTGCGAGATAGAGAATTGATCAAATGGCAACAGGATCAACACGAATGCGATCAATGACCTGATCAGAGACACTAAACATCCTAGTAGCTGTCGTTCTGGCATAATAATGGCACAGCCGAAGAATGGGAC
>LLCD01000212.1:0-23561 GCA_001414355.1 Hymenoscyphus salicellus
CTCATTGCCTATCAAAGGTTTAGCGAGAACGTAAAGCATGTCACGATTCCAGGCCACCCAAAAAAGAGAGTATCAAACTGAAATGAATCTATTAATCTAACACAGACCAATGAACAATCACTCTCCACATCAAGATCATCTCCTCAAGTGACATCTCTATCTCCATTCACATAGCTTTTTCCTCAAATGCGAGGAGAGGCAGAGTGGTCACCAATTTCATCAAAAATGAAAATCTCCTCATCCACCCAGCAGCCAATTTACAATTCACAAATCCCTCCGCAGAAAAGAGAGCCGGCCTGTAGCTCTTCTGGGATAAAGGAGAGAAAGAGAAGGAGAGAGAATAAGGGAAGAAAAAGGCAACCCAAACAAACAAAAATCACATCGAGATTTCGTTGCAAACTATGATAAAAAGGGCACCACTGTCCATCAAAAAAAAAAAGAGATGAAACACATCAACAAAAAACCCCCAATGAATTTCATCTTCGTCGCCTTGAACTCGACTTTGCTGGATGCTTTCCCCCCGAACCCTTTGCTGAAAAAAACCAAATCAAAACAATAAACACAAAAGGAGGAATAAACTAGTGCTCGTGTATGATGCATTTCGTTTCCATCCCTCCCTAATCCACCCCACCCCCAACGCCACGCAACAAGTGAAAGATGCAATTATCAAGAAACATAGGAACTCGCAATGGTGGTATCTAGGAAAAAGGGAAAATGTTTCGTTCTAGTTCCATGGGAAAGAAGATCAATTACGTCACGGGTATTCGTACAGGTGGCTGGCTACGAGCTGTGGGCACGCATCAACAGCTAGGTGATGTTAGCAAATGAAGTTAGAAGTAAATCTATGGGTTGTCATACCTGAGCCAACGGATCTTCTTTATCCGCAGTAACGATGGCCGGAGACTCAGCAGAACCATGGTTTATTGGCCCAGTGGTTGAAAAAGGACGGGGCTCGAGGGGCGGGCGGGAGAGAAGCGAATCAGGATTGGCTGGTGCCGGTGAGATGGTCCCGTTCGTACCCAGAGCTTGAACGTCGCCATTTGGTGATGCTCGAATGTCTCTTCCTTTCTCCAACAGAGCCCCTCCAAGCGTCGCACACTTTAAGATCGTCTGGATGAGATGGTTTTGTTTGAGAGGCTTAGACAAGTACTCGTCCATCTGGGCTTGGATACATTTCTCTCTGTCACCAAGCATAGCATGTGCTGTCAAGGCGATGATGGGTGTTCGGTGTGTACCCAAGCTACGCTCATACTCTCGGATCTTTGCTGTTGCTTCAAACCCTCCCTGCGAAATTGTTAGCGTTGTCGAGGAGAGATGTTTGGAGTAAACTTACCATGATGGGCATTTGCACATCCATTAGAATAACATCATATCTCTTGTCCTTGATCGCATCGAGGGCCTCTTGTCCATTACCCACAACAGTAACACTATGATGGTACTTTTCCAAGATCTTGACGGCCAACCGTTGGTTAACAAAGTTGTCTTCTGCCAAAAGAATATTGAAAGATCGAGTGTTATCAGCCAAAGATGGTGCAGCTCGGTTCTCCAAGGCTGGGATCATTCCGTTTCCAAGATCAATGGTGAGGCATGGTGTGGTCATGTAGGATGTGATACCCAAGTCCAATGCGGATTTGAGACTGACGTGAACAACAGGCGCCAGAAGGACAATCGGAATGTATTTGAACTCGTCGATAGCTCGGAGGCGTCGTGCGGTGTCGATTGAATCAACAATAACGACATCGTAAGAAGCAACGGCTTTTCCAGCGCCACCTTTAGTTTCCGAATCCACAACCACTGGGACGAGCCCAATTTGAGAGAGCATAGAGATAATCTCCTTTCCATGGCCAGTTTGTCCCTTGTCAACGAAGAGCACATTGTGTCCTTGGTATGGGTGTAGTGCCTTTTTGATAAAGCTAATGTCGTGTGTCGCCAACCGAACAGTGCAAGTAAAATAGAACTGACTTCCCCGACCATACTCACTTGTGACCCACACATCTCCTCTCATCAGGTTGACGAGACGCTTAGAGATGGAAAGACCAAGTCCAGTACCACCGAATTTTCGCGTCATCGATCCATCGGCTTGTTGGAAAGTGTCGAAAATCAAGTCGAGTTTGTCCTCTTGAATTCCAATTCCAGTGTCAGATACAGAAAATTGGAGCGCATATTCGTTGGGCGCACAGTGATCCTGAGAAGCTCGTTGAATTGTCAATGAAACCTCACCGTGCTCAGTAAACTTGATTGCATTGCCGACAAGGTTGAGAATAACTTGTCGTAGACGGAAAGAATCACCAACCACGTGATCAGGAACCGAGCTGTCAACGCGGTAAGTGACATCAAGAGATTTTTCGTTAGCCTTGACAGCCAGTGTCTTGAGAGCGTTGAAGACAATTCCTCGCACGGAGTACGGAATCTCCTCCATAATCATCCTATTTGCCTCAATCTTTGATAAATCCAAGATATCATCAATAATGGTAAGCAAACTATTCGCCAGGTTGTGAACGATATTCAACATCTCTCGTTGGTATGAAGTTAGATCCGTATCGAGCGTTAATTGCGTCATACCAATAATCCCATTCCGTTGAATGTTAGCATATACAAGTTGTTAGAAGGGGAAGGGGAGGGGAGAGAAGAGTCTGGAGATGGGATACATCACGTGACCACACACCAACAACTCAAGATGGGGCTTGGGATAAAGAAAGAAAGAGGGGAATTACCACTAAATTAAAACTGTTAGCCATCATTCAATTCAAAGTGATGTGCGAATATGGTTGGTGGAAAAGGGTGTTGCGTTAAACGAGGTCATTGTCCAGCCGAATTAGGTAATTTTGGGTAATTGTGCCAAACAATCCGAACAATTAAAAGTATTGTCCCAAAGGTTTAGAACAACCGGACCCACATTGACCTAAATCGGTTCGCAGAATCTCATAATCTCATCTGGAAACTACTGACGGGAATATGAAGAGCGGTGACTTGGACTTCAAGTCTCTTTCAGAGGTGTACAGGGTAAAAAAGTCCACTTACTTGGAGTTCTGATTTCATGAGACATGTTTGCCAAGAATTCAGACTTGGTTCGGTTAGCGAATTCTGCAGCCTCTCGAGCAGCCGTGTTTCGTTGAATCGAGTCCCGCAAATTGAAGACCATCTGGTTGATCTTTCGCTTGAGTTCATCCATCTCTCCTGATGCTTCGACGGTGATAAGTTTCGTAAAGTCGCCATCGGTTGCCGCGTTGGTAATATCTCCGAAAGCTCGTACTTGAGCAGTCAAGTTCATAGCCATCGTGTTGACATCTGTGAGGTATTAGCCTTTTGTCGGGGAATGTATCTCCAAGTCACTCACCAGTAGTAATCTCCTTCCATCGACCACCAATACCAGCCACATCAGCCTGTCCACCCATCTTGCCATCAACACCCACATCTCTGGCGACTCTCTGGACTTCATTAGAGAAGATACTTAGGCGATCCACCATGTTGTTTATCGTCTCCTTTAGTATCAGAATTTCACCAGCTGCCTCCACCTCAATCTTCTGGCTCATATCACCGTTGGCGATCGCTTGCGTGACAGTGGATATACCTCGCACCTGAGAAGTCAAGTTGCTGGCCATGGTGTTGACGTTTTCGGTGAGATCTTTCCATTTACCTTCCACATTTTCGACACGAGCTTGTCCACCAAGAGTACCATCAGTTCCGACCTCTCTAGCGACCTTGCTAACCTCAAATGCGAATGTGCCGAGTCTGTCAACCATGGTGTTGATGGTGTCCTTCAATGAAGCGATTTCCCCTTGTACTGGAATGCCAATCTTCTTTGTGAGATCACCCTTGGCCACTGCAGTAGTGACCTTGGCAATTTCACGTACTTGATTAGTGAGGTTCATGGCCATGCCGTTGACATTTTCGGTTAGGTCTCTCCAGGTACCCTCAACATTATGCACGGTTGCTTGACCTCCAAGTCTACCTTCAGTACCGACTTCTCGAGCAATCTTTGTAACCTCTCGGGCAAATTGTTGAAGCTGGTCCACCATGGAATTGATCGTTTCCTTGAGTTGTTTAATCTCTCCTTTACACTCGGCTTGCACCTTTTGCGTTAAATCTCCCTTGGCGACTGCGGTTGTGACCATAGCTATATCCCGGACTTGCGTAGTGAGGTTAATGGCCATGGCGTTGACATTAACAGTTAACGTATTCCACATGCCCTTGACACCCTCAATCTCCGCCTGTCCACCAAGGATACCTTCGGTACCGACATCTCTTGCGACCCTAGTAACTTCTGAAGCAAACTTTCTCAACTGATCCACCATGGTATTAATCGTTTGTTGTAACTGTAATATTTCACCTTGAGCAGGTCTCTCGATCTTCTGTGTCAAGTCTCCGTGTGCAACAGCTGTAGTGACGGAAGCGATCTCTCGTACTTGATCAGTAAGATTTTGTGCCATTACATTGACTACAAACTGTTAGTTTTTGGAACGAAGACAAATTTGGTTGCCGGTAGGTGGCAATCATGAAGAACAGGGAAGATATTCTGACCATTATTTGTGAGTTCTTTCCATGTACCATCGACACCCACAATTTGTGCCTGCCCGCCAAGTATTCCTTCTGTGCCTACTTCTCTTGCCACGCGGGAAACTTCGCTGGAGAATATTTGTAGTTGATCCATCATAGTATTGATAACCTGAGGAGAGAAACCGGTTAGTGGG
Organism: Hymenoscyphus salicellus; assembly: GCA_001414355.1. NCBI lineage: Eukaryota > Fungi > Ascomycota > Leotiomycetes > Helotiales > Helotiaceae > Hymenoscyphus > Hymenoscyphus salicellus. Next base: position 4,692 of record LLCD01000212.1, read on the forward strand.
GGGAGCATATGAGAGGGGCTCAATTTTTCCATACCATTTTAAATTTGCTGATTTCAGGATCCAACTCTTTGGCATGTATCAGAACCTTCTTGCTCAAGTCACCCCTCGCAACCGCAGTGACAATCTCTCCGATCTCCCGCAAAGCCTTCTGAAAAGCCTCATTGGCTTGTTGATGCTTCTTCAGCTCACGCTCCAAGGTCTGCACACGTTGCACCTCTTCGCGGGTCTTCTCTGCATGTTCTCGCTCAATCTCGATACATTTTTGTCTGAGTGACTCGTTTTCGTTCTTTCCTTGTTGAATGAGGGCAGCTTGATCGAGGACCTTTTCGAATGCAGCCTCGGGGAGAGTCTCGTCGCTGCTGACTTTGGCCAGCTTCTGGGGTCGCTCATCGTTCAGAGCCTCGCGCGAATTATTTGAGGGGTTAGGGGCGTGGTGTTTGGAGGTGTTTTGTTTCTTCTGTCCACCCGTCAGAACATCAGCGAAGCCCGATGGAGCGCCTAATTCGCTGGGTGTAACTGGTAGGGTCTGGTGATTGATGACATTGGCCTTTTGTTCTAATCTTTGCACTCTGGAAACCAGAGCGGAAAGCTCTGCCTCGAGTTGAAGTTTGGCCGATGTGGCAGGCCCTGGCAGGTTCAAACGGCTCGCACCTTGGGTTGAATCGAAATTATTGCTGGTCGCGATACATTTCAAGATTGCGCTCGCGGCCGCAAGGGTATCTTCATTCATATGGGCCATGGCTTGTATTTTTGTTACCGCCAGCCAGGCAGTACGAATGGGGGGGGGGATGGGAGTTGGACGTTTAGTTGGACGGCATGAAGGGTCGATCAGGGGAGATGGCCGTCGAGAGTCGAGATAGGATGAAGCAGGGTGTTGTCAAAAGGTGAATCTGGAGGTGGCCGGAGGGTTAGCAAACTCTCCGCAATTGAGGGCGGTTCGGCCAGGTTATCGACGGATAGAGCTTTGATGGATGGCAGAGCAGAACTGGCAGCAGGAAAAGTTGAGACTCACTGGGCAGGCAATGAGTTTGGCTTGACGAAGGCTCTAATAAATCCGCTCGTGAAGACGAGTCGCGGAGGAAGGTGGATGGAATTGTGAAGATTCCTTTGTCAATGCGGGTACTGCACGAAGCGAATTCCCTTGCCGATGACAATGACGGGACCCTCGAGGTCTGGAAAGCTGGCCCCGGCCGGCTGGGACTGACTGACTGGGACTGACCGGCTGGACGACGGAACTTCAATGAGGGGCAAAGCAGCGTACGGCTTGTCAAGGAGGGAAAAGGAGACGGGCAGATTTCTCTTTGAGCCGATCTCGAAAAAAGGAGGGACTTGAAAGACCGGAGGCTAGTGGGTGTGAGGTGAGGAGAGGGATGAGGTAGGAGAGGGATGAGGTTCGTGGGGTTGTAGGAGAGAGTTCGTGGTGAGCGCAAGAGGGGATGGGCTGCGGGAGGTGCAGTGCAGTGCAGCGGTCCTATATCTAAAGTCTTCAGTTGAACCCGCGCAGCGTGCTGGTACGGTTCTCTAGGGTGGGGAGATGCAAAGTCCCAGGATCTCGGACGGGTTTACAGGCCTGTAGCACGCTGAAGGGACATTTTTTAAGTTCCCTGTAAGGGCTGTAATTACGGGCTGGAGGAGCCTGTCTCCTGGTAGGGCAAAAGCGCAATGGGGGTTGATGGGGGTGATTGAGAAGAGGCGAGAAAGCTGGGCAAATAGCAGGTCCAGGGGCTCATGTGTCAAGATGGAGGTGGTGGATTTTGGGTGGAACAGCTAGCTGGCTCCCCTGTCAAAGTGCCTATCAAGACCTTGGACCGACAAACATATCAAATTAGCCTGGTAGTTTTGTACCATAGTATCACTTGGTGAGGGCTAGTCCGCGTCTAGATACAGAATCACGGTGAGTTTGGTCAAGGGCCGTCTTGTCCTTGGCTCCATTTTCTCTCCGCCAGACAAGGTGCACTGGGCCATACTGGGCTACTGAACTCTATGCCAGCATGCTAGCTGTAGATCATTATGAAGCAGAGGATGGACCCGGAGAGCTGACCGGGAGAGAAAGTCAAATTCTTTCCATACTCGCTTCTAGATTCCTTCAAGAAGCGGTTGCGATAGGTGCTCGATATACCAGTACCGGAAAGGTTAATAAGTGGTAAGACTGAACTCCCGTCCACCACATCTGTGGATGGGGAGGAGAGAAGGAGAGAAGGAGCGAAAGAGAGAAGGAGAGAAAGAGAGAAAGAATTCGAACCGCGCGAACGAGGCCAATCAGCCGCTACAAGTACTGCAAGTGCTGCAAGTGCTGCAAATGCCCGTACGCATCCCGACGAGAAGCGCGACAAGATTGGGCAATACACCGCCACCGACCTCATCGTTCTTTCCCCTGTCCGCTCATATGCATGGGAACCCGTGGTGGGCAGGGGTCTAACCACTGCCACCACTCTCCTCTCCTCCACCAAGAAACTCGCCAACGAGCATCTCCATTTCCCGGTTGAGATTCCGCATCCCAAACAGGAAATCTGGCAGAATATATCTATATTTTGCGGTCATTACGACAAGCATCCGGCTTCTGGTTCCTGCGGGGGGACTTACCCCATGTCTTGCGCGCTTCTTTCTTCTTTGGAGTGCATGAGAGGATGGAGCTGCTTTTAGCTGTGATACAGCACGTTTGTGACAGCACTGGTATGCAGTAGTGAGGAAAATGGTGAGCAGCTCACGGAGAGGCTCGAGGGCAAGTACGTCTTCGGACACCGTGGCGATGGGTAGCTAGACAATTCATTGTCAGTGGTTGCAGAGGTTAGTTGCTACAGCTCATCTCTACACAGTTTCCAAAAGAAGAAAGCTAGACGAGGGGACCAATCTCACATTGGACGAGGGAGATATCCCATTCCATCAAAATCCCAAACGTACGTCATAAGGGAGAAACTTCATCGTATCCTCATATCAAAACACAAACCACAGCTGAATGATCCACTCACTATCAACTCTGAAACGTTTCAAGTCGTAAAAATCGGAGATCTCTTTCCATTCCCCCTAGGGTCTTATCAAACTTATCTCACTAAAAAACATAAACAGCACGCCATGTGCAACCGGCAAGAAAGGTGAGGGAATAGGGGGTGGAGCGATCACCAGTCTATTAACCCGCAAATGGCCTAACCGGACCCTCCGTCCGTAGATCAACCCCTACTTCACGGGAGAACGGTCAACTCAGCCACGGTGAGCTACGAGAAAAGCGAAGAAGGAACCCCACTGTACTTTCGTCTTTCGTTTCAGACTTGTACCTCCGTATTTCTACATTCTTTTGGTCGCATTGCTTGCGATCTCAATTCGACTGCCGATGCTGCTCAAGTGGTCCTGGTTCTACAGAAAAACCATTCCTGCCCAATCCAATCAAGGGAACGGTGTGCATCGCCAAGTTTCAGCGCTTGCGGAGGAAAGAATATATGGATCTCTTCTCCACCATCTAGACGGGATAAACCAATGGAAACATCCTAAAGACATCCTCGAGATATCGTCACACGACAACCAACGTTGATTCCTGCGGGGCAGTTGATCGGGCACCGGCTGAGGCGTTGTTGCTTTTCACAGGTGGGATGAAAAGGGACTCAACAGTGGCTCATCAGCCTATCCCTCCCCTTTCGACATTTAAACTTCATGAGTTGTCAATTCGAGGTTGTATCCGGCTTGATACCGGGATGATCTTAGGTGAGGCTCTCCTTGTAAACCAACCCTTTCCCTAAACCCCTTGTATGGCATGACATTAAGTCAAGTTTGATATACAACCAATGTCAACATGGAAGAAGACCCTTCTTTTGACTATCATTGCTCCAAGTGCCCTTTTTTTCCGAGCTGTCCACTCTCATCCAACGTCCACCCAAAGAAAGAGTCATCCTTCTAGAGGAATGGATCCTTTGAGGATTGATAGCTTTTAAGGATCTCATCATCTGTCAATGCCTTACCCCATGTCTCATCTGACATCTGTAGATCTCCGGCAGCTCAAACAAAAAGGAATTTCCATTTTATTCTTGGATGCTTACTTACACGAATGAGCGAACCGATATTCAAGGCATGTCACCTTTGTGGTACGGGCGGGGCCAAGACAATGTGCCCAACTTGCGAAAATATAAAAATGTCATCGGTTACAAGACTCTCTTTTGATATTCATCACAAAAGTTCATAAACACAGTGGTATCACTCTTACGCCATCTGCAAAGTCCTCAAAAATGATAATAAAAGAGGAAAAAGAGAAGAAAAAAAGGTAGTTCCCCATCCACCCATCCATTCAACCATCAATCATTAAAACTCCCAACAAAAGCCACCAGGCACCACCCTTCCCTCACCCGCCTAAACCCTGAACCCCATCTACCGTCTCGGCAGATTGTTAGCCCCGAATCTAGGACCTCCCTGCGCCAAACTCTGTCGTACAATAGTTTCCGCCGCCGCCGCTGCAGCGAGTCGTTCTTTTTGTCTACTCCTATCCCGTATATACGAAGCTGCTTCAGGTCTCATCCGCAAGATCCTTAGGACCATATCATCACTCGGATCAGCCTGTGCTTCCTTGCGTTTTTCTTCTTTGGCTTTCTTCATCGTGCCCAAGTTGCGACTCATCATGATACTCTTCGCTCTCTTCATGGACGTCGTACCCATGAGGCCCCCAAACGAAGCACCAAGACTAGCTGGTGCAGATAGACGGTTGCGTTGGGCCTGTGCTCGTTGGGCCGTTGCTGATGCCATACGCTCTGAAGTGCGAATGAGATTGTCCGTAGCGTCAAAGTAAAAGAAGTTGAGTGACTTCAGTTCATGATACTTGGGTGATTTTAATACATCCTCAGGAACACCTAGAACTTCTCCTGTTTCGTCGTCCTTCGCGTAGAAAAACTCAAACAGAAGGTCGAGCCATCTAAACGCAATGTCCAGTTCCTGCTGAGTCAACGGCTTCTGTGAAGACGGCTTATCAGACAACGGGGGGACTAGTAAACTCTCAATTGCCAGAAGAACCTCTTTCCATAGCCTAGTCATGACCATGACCATGGATTCGTCCGTCAACGTCTGTTTCATGATTTGGAAATTTTCGTTGAAATAGGCAAAAAGTGGCTTGAGGGCATTTTCGATTTCCAGAGGCGTGATTGCTGCTGGAACGACGGATTGCCGATTCTTCCACAGACTCGTGACGGCTGCCACTGACATGCCGCCTCGAGACAGCAATTGCCGCAAAGCCTCCTGTGAAAGGGATGTATTGATGTATTGCGAGAGCTGTCAATAGGTTAGTTTGATTGCCAATTTTCATCTCTTTCCAACTTACTTTATCTGTAATCACTCTTGTCATATCCCGTTCAGTCCGCTTCAACAAACGGAAAGCTTTGCCAAAGTAAAATTGAATGTCATCCCTTTCGCCTTCCATACTGACCCGCAATAAAAGTCGGCCTTGGGTATCTAGATTCAACCAGTATTCTCGTGGCATATAGTCGCTGAAATGAGAAGGATCCAATTTGAGATTCGTCCTACCAACGTAGTCGTGATCACCGAACGTATCCCAATCCCACACTGTTGCAATAATCATAATAGCTCCGCCCACAGTAATGTCAACAGATTCGTCCCACCGTGGATTGAGACTTCTCATAACAATTCTTGTTTTTGATAATCTTTTTCCATACTCGTCGCCAAGCACCACATAAGGATCACTAGTTCCATTTGGATCGCAGGCCTTAAGGTCTTCCGCCTCAACAATCTTGATTGTAAAGACATACTTAGATGGCCGGCGTTGCTTCTCTCTAGGTGGCTGGAACCTTGACAGGACCTCTGCACATGCATCGACTTTCATCGTCTTTTCAAGCGTATCGAGCTGCTGGATTCCATATTCAATATCGTTGAGTTTAACAAAAGACTACATCAAATATTAGTGACGATCTCAAATGGTTGAATTCAGATCTTACCTCGGGATAGAACTGAAATGGTTCGATCTTCTCTTTGTTGTTCCAAGCGTCCTTTGCAAGTTGCATCCACTTTTCTTGTTTTGTTTGTTGGGCAGCTGCTTCTTGAGCAGGTGACAATCTATCCATTTCCTTGTTGAAAGTTTGATCTAGGACTTCGCAATATCGCCCCAGTGCAACCCCAAAAGATTTTGACATGGCTGTCATGAATTTCGCATAGTGGACTTCATTGTCCCAGTCAAGTTGAAATATTTTCTCCGCGGTTTGGTTGAAAAATGTGAATATGTCCACAACAGAGGAACTGTGTCTCTCTGCGTCTGAGGGAATATGATCAGGGTGGTCCATATGCACCTCAAACTTGTCCTGCTTGATAGCATTGTCTACAATACTAACCACAGTCTCATCAGCCATACGAATCCACCGCCAAACAAAGTCTGCTAAGACATCTTCAATTTGAAAAGCGAATGGCGTCTCCGGCAAAGCAGCTTGATGGATACTGCGAATTTCTTTGAGTTCCTTGTAAAGCTCGAATCCATCCTCCAAATCTACTTCGACCTCCTTAGATTGGGCTACATGGAGAATTCTCTCGATCAAATCATGCGCGTCGCCTTCGAAACAGGGAAACATGGTTTCGATCAGTATGGTCAATGGATTGACACCCATGATATCCGGGTTCTTTCGATATTTTTTCTGGATCCTCTCGCAGAGCTTTACAACGGCCTTTCCAAGTTGTATGACATGATAAAATTGCCACTCTTCTTGGTTTTGAGGCACTTTGGCCTCCAAGTAGTCGCGGTAAACGCCAGCTGCTTTCGAACGAAGACCCTCTGCGAGTTGAGCTCGGTAAGATTCTGCTTCTGCTTCACCTTGAAAGAATGAAGGATCGTTGTAAATGTGGTTATCGAGTATAAGCATGACAGGGCCTGGGGATGGTGGCTTCGGATCATAACAATGTTGTAACACATCATAAAGATCTCGAAGAAGGCCATCATGCAGATTGGATAGAATTTGGCGGTATAAAGCAAAATCCTGAACTGTCCAGAATGTTTGGTCAATTGAGGATAGCCCAGCAGTATGTGATTCAGACTTTGGACGCTTGGGTTCCGGCGGAGGATCTTTAACGAACTCGAAAGCTGTGTCCAACTGCTCTAGGCCAATTTCCTGATCTAGGAACTTTTGCGCCGCAACATCTAGAAACAATACCAGTTTTGTGAATTGAGGGATGCGCCAGCGGTGACACAGTTCCGCCATAAGTTCCAAAGATGGCCGTGATAAAGGTTCAGTTGCCACAGCGCCATCTGTGAGGCCGTCAATCGCTTCGACACCCTGCAGATGATCGAACGACATTGCATGTTGCAAAATCAATTTATAGTAAGATCTTGGGTCAGGAGGAATGAATGTATAGGTGGACTCTTCGAGAAAAAGACGACCAGGGTCGTCCTCTTGAATCGACAAACCACTCATATCAACGGGTTGATCAAAGGAGTAAAATGAGTTTGAGTCAACTGGGCTTGAGATGGTCTTGGACAATTCCGAGTAAGCTTGGTCTTCAGCGCTGGTTGAAGTAGAGTGGACGGCTGGAAGGGGTTTATTGGAACCTGGAGAGGATTTAACAAGCTCTGGTCTTGCCTGCAGTATTTCGGCCATCATATGAGATAGGTCGGGGACCTCGCCTTTCTTCCAAGCTTGGTATGCCTCCTCCAAGTCAAAGTCATCGCTCCTCAGGGTACGTTTTGTGTTGGAATCGAGACAATGCTGGTAAGCCTTCAAATCCATAAGGGCAGCTTCCTCCGTCCAGACCTTCTTGTGTGCATCTATGTCAGACTGAACCTGGGAATTTCGAAGACCAAAAATCTTGGCCACAGTCTGAACCATATGCATATCTTTGATATCAAGACTTAGTGGCGCTGTGACCTCAATTGTGGTGCCCCCAGCACCATCAGCCTTGTTAATGAACAAATCTTGATCGTTGGTTAACAGTTTCTTCTCCAGTGTTGCAAGGCGGCTCATCAATTCGGGTCTGTCTTTATCATTTCCATGGTCTTTTAAAGTGTTGCTGATCAGCCGGACAAATAGAGCAACATGTCGATCCACCAGAAGTTTCCACGCATCATCATCAGGAGCCTTGCCCTTCTGGAGTGCCTTGGTCGCATTTGAGTAGAATATCAGAACCAAATCCTCCACACGTCTCTCCTTGTCCATTCGTTTTCGAAAACCTGCTTCTGTAAATGCAGTATATGCTTCGGCAAAAGTACGTTTGACGACCGCCTCGTTATATCCCGGGAGCCTCTCCGTCCCTATCAGAACTCCCTGGAGTCGTTTCTCTAGTGGTGACATGAATCCATGGGGAAATTTGGCGCTCTTGGTATCTTTGACTAGTGAAAAATCCTGAATCAATTCCCCTATCATAACCGTCTTCCTCACAGTTAATGGCTTTGGCGCCGGAACGTATTGCTTTCTCTTTGCTCGAGGTTGGAGGAGGTGGTGGAGATATGCCACCCGTAGGGCGAAAGTATATGCATCGTTGTGGCTAGGGGCTTTCGTTCGCGATCTCGAGGAGGTGGTTCGGTTCAGTGCCGCCCGTTCGTTGTTTTGTATACTATCGATGCGCCGGTGCGGCCGATTTCGAGAGGAAGCAGAAGACATGATGTGATGTTATGACTTCAGCTGGTTTGGAGGGTGCTCTGCTCTCTGCAGCAGATGGTGCGGTGGTCTGGGGGATGTTTGGCGGGGTGCGTTCTCACCCCTTGAGCTCGAAGCTTCGTGGGGATGATACACGTCGGTTCAAAGGGTAGCGTCGTGCGAGTCTTCTCAGACGGGGGCCCTTTTTCTCCAGCAAAGGATTCACGAGTATGAGGGCGTCTTCTTTCACTCACGAGCAATGGCGTGTCATGATTTCTCCAGTTGTATTTACCTGTGACGAATCTGAATGGAGAGGTGCGGGCATTGACCTCATATAGGTCAGGTTGGGCGCGACAACCAGCCCAGGGGGGCCTCGTTTTGGCCCCTCGTTGCGTGCCAATCTAGAAACATTCACAGCGCTTTCGCAGTCTCATTTCATTTCTGGGCGCCATGAATAGTCCGCAAATTGGTAGTATCTAGGACTGAATAATATAGTATTTGGAAAGGCTGGGAAAACATCTTCCAAAAAACAACTCCTTGAGTATTTTCCCAAGGAACTTTTGGTCCCACTTCCGGTTGTGACGTACACACCTGTATCGAGTAACAGAAGCAAGCTTATCCTCGTCTACAGTCTGTCAATCATTTTGATCAGCTAGGGCTATATATTTATAACTACAGGCGGAATTAGGAGGGTGAGGTAGAAAATATGCATATATATAGACAACTCCATGCTTTGCTTTCAACCTTCTTGACCATCTGTTGCGTTTGAAAAGCTTCTAATAATAGATATTCCCATAACCTTAGTCGACAGCCCTTCTCCTGTTTCCTGAAAGGTTGATGAACGCTCGCTCCCGCTGTCAGACATACCTTGCTCTTTTTTAGGTATTACCAGTCAGAATATATATTAAAACACAGAAAACTACTCACTGGTCGAGAACTGCCGCCAAATTTCACTACAAAATTTAGTTTTCCAGATATGTCTCCATCCATTGGTCTAAATCCCCAGGAAGTACTCCTGCACGTGACCAGGGCACGGACCTTCACCCCGGGCCTTAGTGAGTTGTGAGGGCAACCCGCGACCTCTTAGGGAAGTTCGACCGGATACCTACAGGTCTACATCGCCAACTACTTGCCTACCTCACTTTTATCAGCCTCTCCTCCTACCAAGTTCACTCAGCGCCATGATCTTCTAAACACCACCACCACTGTGGTTTTTTATGGTCTATCCTGTACCCAGCTTGCTCAAGCTTGGGGCGACGCAGCGTAAAAGTACAACGCTCGAAACACTGCTCATCTTCCAGCAGGACCGAGAACATCATGACCGCTGACGCCCCGAGTCCTGATATTGCGTCCAACGAGTCGATACCCGATGATCAGCTAATTACTATCCCAAAAACGTCCGCCGCCTGCCAGCCTTCAACTAACATGAAATCGAACGGCTATCCTGAAAACCACGAGGTTCCTCTCCCCGAATCGGATGTTGTAGACAAGAACACAAAAATCGGCATTGACGCCAGGTCCAAAATCTCCAGTTTATTGAAGGGCAGAGAACAAGAATGGGCTGCCGTGGCAAAGAAAGAGGGACCACTTCGACTGTTGGATCTACCCATGGATGTGCTGAAAGAAATTGTGAAAGAGGTAAGGTTGGGTGAGTTGTACATACAGCTCTCGACTAACTTCAACCAGGTTACTCACACAAATGACTTGACTGCATTAGCACTTACCCATTCTGCCCTTCATAACCTCGCCATTCCACACATTTATTCGAGATTCGATATCGTATGGCCCGATGCCCACGCCACGAACGACCCTCGAACTGGCGTAGATGCTCTTACTTATGGACTTGCGACACTTTGTATGGGGGATGTCTTGACACAACAAAACCCAAATCAATGTTTTACCTGCACAAAGTGCGGAACTGTCAACTCCACCGAAGGCACCCACATCCCGATATCTGCTCCCGGAAATGGCCAGCGACGCCTAGGAAATCAATACCCACAGTTCACGAGGAAGTTCTCTTTGGGAAATGGTCCCGCAGACTGGGTACAAGAATATCTGATCACGAAGGAGAGTGGGAAAATGCTGGGAACATTAGTAGCTTTGGCAGTGGCTAGGATGGTAAACCTGGAGGCTTTTGTCTGGGATATGCCAACCGGGGTTCTAAGAGACGTCTGGCTTGCTCTAGCATCTTTAGAAACCAGAAACCCAAACAAAGAATGCCGATTAGAGCGTGTCTGGGTTAGATGGCATGACAATTCTGATGCTGCAAATCCATCTGCCCCTCCCGCTCCATCAATAGGACAGCAAATATTTTCTGGCAGTACGATGACATCTGTTGGATGGACAGTTCCTTTGGGATCTGCAAACACTTCACCTCTTCGAGCCCTCGCCCAAAGCCATGTTGAGTACCCAACACTTAGCGTCTTACCTCCGTTAAAGAGCTTGTCGGTGCTGGATATTGATGAGCTAGACTACCTCGATGAAATGAGTATTTTGATCGCGAAATCCAAAACCCGCCTGCGTGAACTCCGGGTGGGCATATCTGCCAAAGCTGTTAGTAGAGAATTTGCCATTGCCTGGGACGGACAGGATTTGCAACAAGTCGACCACAAGGCACAGTGGCCAGGCGCCAGTACAATTGGAGAAAGACGACTGGGTGGTGTATTGGGGGTTCTCTTGGGTCGTATATTTGATATTCGCAAGAAGCCACGCGCAGCCAGATCTGAAAAGAAAGACCCAATTGCAGTGGCTTCATCAACTCCAATGCCGATGGAAGCCCAACACATAGAGACTCAAGTACCGTTTCCGATTGATATACCGAATGGCGACAGCCTGAGCGATCATAATCCTCACAATCCAGAGGCTTCTTTGGAAGAAGATTGGGCTGGAAAAGACAATCCTTCGGCCACTGAAAGTACATTCAACACCGATGCTCATCACATAACGGATCCGGCTTTCACAAACATGCCTCTCGACCCAGCACAATCTGATATGGATTCGCTCAATGCATTGATCTCCGCTCACGGGCTTCATCCCACCCCAAATGAAGAGACATTTGGTGACTTGCAACCAATCACTGGAGCAGATCCTACCTTAAGACGAGTGCACACACAAAGTCAGAAACAATCTCCATTTTCAGAAACCAAGTCTGCGGAGCGGGAAAGGCTTGACGGGAGGTTGAGATTACAAACCTTGGAGCTGGAACGCATCTCGTTGTCCGTATCAGTACTCCAGAAGGGATTTGACTGGTCCGTCCTCACAAATCTAACAATACTGGATTGTGCCCAGCATGATAGACTTTGGGTAATGCTGCGAAGGCACTTCCAACCAACCCCGATCGGTCCCGGGCACTCGTCGAGACATAGTTCCAGCGCTGCCATGCAGTATCATTTGAATTTGAAAAAGATTCACACTGACGCTGCATCTCCATCGCTCATTTCATTTCTGAAGGAGACATTAGCACCGAATACTTTAGAGACCCTTTTTCTGCAAGACCGAAAACGTTCAAACGCCACTACTGTTACAATTGTAAGATATATGCTTCCTATGTCGTGGGATGATGAACTGACGACACACCTTAGGATGCAATTTATAAAGGGCCTTTAAAGAGGCACCGTGCCAGTTTGAAGAAATTAATGCTTGACAGTTCAGACAAGATACCCAGAGGTCCAACAAGTTCGTCAGATAGTTCGAGATACAGAGCCTGGATGCCAACTCGCGACGTTTTAAGTTTCATCACCAGTGGTCGGATGTCAAGTCTTCGGGAATTGAGTATTGCGATTGATTACAAGGACTGGGTAAGACATCTTATCTGAATATGCGGTTCATAAACTTACTTTGGTTTAGCATCACTTCCTCCAACGTCTACCACATATACCCCACCTGCGGTCCTTGAACGTTCCTTTTATTGCAGACCACGTCACGGCGGCTTTTGTTCCACGTGAGCTAGTAATGCAAGTAATTGACGTTATACACCTACGACCGGAGGTTGAGCTTTGTTATATTGGTGTTTCTGATAAGTGCTTCGAGATTCTCGAAAACCGCTCCAGTGATGAGACACATGGATCAACAGACTTGGGACAAAGTATATTGCCTGATGGTGCGGATGGAGCTGAGGACGAGGATGATGATGAAGATGAGGGAAGTGAGGACGACGACGAGGAAGAAGACGATGATAACGGGACCGCCACTGCAGCTGTTGATCCCGATGAGACGGAATCAGATATATCTGATCATGACGATTCAGATTCCGATTCTTCGGATGGATCGGACGATGGCCATTCCAAAATTCGTCTTCGACCGAGAGAAATTTTGTTTTATGATGACAAGGTTGCCATTTTCAAGGCTCGCCATGGAAAGCTTTAATTTATTTGGGTTGTTGGGGGTTGTGGACAGGGGAAAACTTAATTTTGGGTTCATTTACATGTATAACTTCTGGAGTTCTTGAGCGCATTGGTAAGTTTGCACTTTATTGCATTGCCAGAGGCATTTCAAAACTCGGGCTAGGTGGGGCGGATCTTGCAAGCAGGAGTTTTATGCTGGGAGACAAAGGCAAACCTTTTCGGTTGTAAAGCTTGGGAAAAACCAGACACATGGGTCACATAGCTAGGAATACGTATGATACCCCACGGGGTCCTGCGCGTGGATTGATTCAACATGAATTGGAATTGGACATAGGCTCTTTTGCTGTTTTTTATTCAAGGTGTATTGTTAAATTAGCATATAAGGATCCCAGATGATTTGAGTCTCGTTGAGCCTCCGGGTGGATTTTGAAATGATATCCTTCACACGTTTTCATATTGTGCTGTCACGGCTGTGTACTGACGCCTTCTGGCGAATACACTATTTGGCATGATGCCGATAATCAAGAGGTTGATGATTGTGATGTCGGAGTGATGGAGGGGTAAGCCCCTTCTATATGGGTATACTAACACTAAGCCTTCTAGTTACCTGGCTGTCTGACTAGCACATACTAGCTCTTTCTGTTGAGCACCTCTTCCTCTAGATTGCTGCCTTGCTTATCTAGGGATTCTCGCATCTGAATTCGTTTCATTTCACTCCACAATACAAGGTAACATTATCATCAAGTACAAAAGACTTGTTCTAACTCGTGTGTCTAGATGGCCGCCGCTTCCGCCGAAGGACGAGGTCTCATTCTGTGATTCTTTCCCGCCGAAATCAGACAGCATATCTTCAAGCTTTCCCTTCCGGTAAACCTTGGGGGCATTTGGTCTAGAAGGTACAAAATTCCGTCTTACGAATCTCCGGCATTACTTGTTGCCCTCCGTGGAGAGAAGGGCTTGTACTTGGAAACAGTTTATGGGTTCTACAAGCAAAATATGGTATATTATTCCATCGACAATTATGTGGATTTCCGTGGCCAAGGTAAATTCGATCGCGTCAAAAAATGTCCGACATCTTGGAGTCGACTTGACCTTCAAGTAGGTGTCCAGTTTGAACTTGTTCGGACATGGTTGTGTATACTAACAAGCAGCAGTTTCAGAGAATATATCCTAGATACTTCGTCTTTCTTCGAAGACGGAACAAACAAGCATTCGGTCATGTCACGCTTTCTCCGTTTCCTCGTAAATCGCGACACCTGCACTTGGTGTGGAACAAAGACAAAAAAGCGAAAACGAGACGGCATCAAAGAACCACTGCAAAGTGCAGCTCCTCAAATCGAAACACTCCATATCAACATTTTCCACGCCAGAAACGGATTCTACAATGCCTACCTCATTCTTCGAGAAATCGTCACCAGAAGCAAGAGATTGAAGAAGTTCGTTCTTAAATTACAAGTAGCCGATTCGGTTCGCTTTTTTCTCAATGGGGTCGATAGCCAGGCACTTTGGCAATATCCCAGCAACTACGGACAGGAGTTTTCCAATCCTCACCACCTGTTACTTCAAGCCAGCCACCTCTTTGGCATGAGAGGATCTGCCTCGTTCTATTCGAATGTTTGCATCCCGATTGTGGGCGAATACAGAAATCTGGCACAATGGACTTGGGAAGCAAAGGAGGGAGAGGTGCTCAATATCAATGAGCATATGAATCTGGCTGCAAAAGGTTGCATGATGGACCTTGTGAAGTTGTCTAACTTGAACATATATTGGCTGGGAACCTATGCCAAGAGAACACAAGAAACGCCTATCAAGAATCCTCATTTGTCTGGCTTTGGTGATGAGTCGCATACTTCTACATGTTACTTAGAAAGTACAAGTCAATTGAAGACCTTACCAAAATCACAAGGTGGGTATCATGAATGTAGTTGTGCGAATTGAGTTCTGGTCCTGTAAATGTAAATGTAAATGTAAATGTAAATAGGCGTCGAGTGACGTTTCCTACCCCCTCGCCATTATATTAAAATCAAAGTCCCGCTGCCCTCCCTCTATTAATTTAGGAAGTCCAGCCAAATCCAAGCAATGCGTACTACTTAGAATAAAAGTAGAAAAGCGGCGTCGTCTTTCACGAAACAATATCTCACTTGCAGGAAATTGCACCAAATAATCTACAATTGAGTAAATTCAAGTTGGACTATGGGTCCTTTCTTTGCTACCTATTGAATACATTGAAATGTCCTAGACAGACCAGGTCAATATTTCAACAGACCACGAATTTTTCCCCGGGGGTTCAATAAGTTCCTTCCCATTCAAGGAGGGAGGGAGTTCGTCCGGTCCCTCATAGGCAATTAGAATATTTATTGAGATCTCTCTATCTAAAAATACCTTCTCCTGTTTCGATTCTTGAGACGAACTCCAGGGGGTGCATGAGACACTTGATTTGGAAACAACCCAATTAATTATTAAATTAAGGGAATGATCTATTTGCAGTCCTCGCAGGTTTTGGAGCTGCGATGAAAACATATATTTATATCTTTGGTCCCATTACTTTCATAAATTCATTACTTCAATTCCTTCTTCCCAATCTGAGCTTGACGCCACTCGGCCATCCATTCCAGAACAAAAGCAACCAAGAACTGTTGGGTATCTCGGACAGCTGGAGGAGGTAGGAAGTTTGGAGGGGTGGTGACCGTTTGATTTGGGAAAAGTCCGTTCTCATCCCAATGATGAACCGCACCATCAATCAACAAGAAAGGTTCACTGACGGTATTTGTTCGGTTCAAGGCTGTGGTATTGAAAGGAGAAGCATGAGGACAAGCTGGACGCCATGGATCTTGTTCTCCATCGACAATCGCAAGACGTGGGTAAGAAATTCCAAATCCACCATATTTGTTGATGGCTGTAACATTTGCGGGTGTGGAGATATTGAAAGCCTCGCGACAAACGATCGATGAGTATTCGAGATCGTTCAAACGAGATATCAGTGGTAACTGGCCTTCAGGGACACCAGAGCCTGTTTGAAGATAACCCCATTGGGTGCAGTATTGGTAAGGCCAAGCACGCCAGTCATCGTCGATGGAATCTTGAGCGTAATAGGTGCTGTTGTGGGTCCCGAAACAGCGGTCTTGGGGTCCTTTACAACCAGCGACTGTGTTCTCCTTGAACCATCCAATCCAGTTCAGGAGAGGGGTTTGGAGGGTGCTTATCTCGGAAGAATAACCACCTTTTGTCAGAAGGTCTTGCACAGTAGAAATATCGGTTGTCGTGTTGTATTTGACAGTAGGGGAGGTGATTGTTGTGCAAAAGTCGTCAAAGGTGGGATCATTGAGTTCGGGGTCCCAGTTTCGTCCTTGCCATGAATAGATTCCAGATGCAATAGCAACGGCAAAATCATTATTATATGTGACGTTTGGTAAACCAAATGCAGCCTTGACCTCAGCTATGGATTCAGAGGTGTTGACTTTGAGAAAAATGTTGTCAACCATGTTGGTAATCTTTTGTGTATACGAGATGCAGGCTGGTTCTCCGTAGACACGAATGGGCTCAAAATAACTCCAGTAGTCCCAGATAGCCTCTGTGACACCACTG
This sequence comes from Hymenoscyphus salicellus, assembly GCA_001414355.1. Classification (NCBI taxonomy): domain Eukaryota; kingdom Fungi; phylum Ascomycota; class Leotiomycetes; order Helotiales; family Helotiaceae; genus Hymenoscyphus; species Hymenoscyphus salicellus. The sequence goes on from LLCD01000212.1 coordinate 21,163, forward strand.
GAAGAAATAGTTCCTGATTTTATGGTTAGCAAGAATACTCGGTGAAACGATTTGAAAGTAATGCTCACCCCAGAAAACGTCAGGATACAACTTTCTCAAGAATGCAACGAAAGCACCAGCATAACTTCCTCCGTAGCCAATATATGCGGTGTTTGGGGCAGTGAGGTTGTATTGTTCTAATCCCTTGAAAACAACGTGCTGTGCAAAGTATGCTTCATCTGCAAGAGCTTGATCGGTGGTGAGGAATCGCAGGTTCTCTGTCGAAAAATCCGGAGTTGGAATACTAGTTCCATAATATCGGTGTTCTAGCACAACACCAACACCATTTGTGGCCACGGCCAATTGATGCAAGAGACCCTTTTGGAGGAAACCAAGTCTGCCAACTCCGCTAGTCTCTCCAGATTGAAGGACAATGACCGGTCCCCCAGGCTTGTAGTAAGTTGCATCGAACCAATAACGCAGATTGTAGGTTTCCGAGCTATGAGGTTCGTACAGGGAATCATTGTGGAAGTGGTCGATTGGCACAGAGAGGTTGTAAGCGGGGTAGAGAAGCGAGGGGTCATAATCGTCGCGTTTGGAGAGGAGGGATCGCGGGTTGATGGTCGTTCTCTGGACACAAGTTAGTCAATGGAGATAATTGGAGGCTTGGGGATTTTGCCATACCCGCACTCGCTCCTCAATGGCAGTTGGACGCCCGGCAATTGCTGTGTTGACAATGGCAGCCAGAGCACAGGCTAGACCGATTATGCGAACCATCTTGGGGCTTTGAAGTGGATTTTGTTAGTGTAAATTCGCCATTGGGATTATAGATTATAGTCCAGGAGGGGGACATTGAAGTGATCCTGGTGACTGTTCCACAGTACACCCAAGGTAGTACTTACATTGTCTTCAACGCTATGAGTACACTTGGAAGATGATACTTGTACCAGCTTACCTCCGCAAAGCCAAGTGCTGCTCCGGAGAAGCAAGCTTTATAGCATTTTCTCCATCATCCTGCCGCTTGGCGTGCCGGCTTCTTAATATAAAGCTCTCGCCAGGTACGAGTCCTAGAGGTGCAAAAGGTACTTGCCCCGCGCGTTGTGTCCCAAAGAAGAAGGTCGTTGAAGAAGTTATGACGAGCTCCACGGCTGGTAAAGTGTAAGGCAGCTAGGGTTGGGGTATGGACAAGGGATGGTGCTTATCATAAAAGTGGGAAAGGATTCTTATTCGTTCTTATCGCTCTCCATGCATATTCTATGCAGATTTCCATGAAGCAGTTGCTTGTTTAGGTGTGGTGTTGCGCGCACAAACAATTAACCGGGTAGGGCGCTCTATGATCCGTGCTGATTCATACCCGAAGGAAAGACCGGCAAAAGAAATCAGCTTCATTTTTCTAACAAACATGCAATATTCTACATCACCAAGATCAATTGTACATCATATGTTATATGGTCCCGCCATGTCTCATAACTGTTTCCATGACCAGAATAATAACCAATCCTTCCTCATCTGGTTCGTTCAAGTTTCACGCCGAGTGGGCAAGTTTCCAGGACCTTCCACTCCATCCATACCCTTCGCTCCTGTAAATCATCTCAAGATTTAGTTCTTCTAGATATGAGCTCGGGTAGCCGTTGAGGTACCGGTCCACAGACAATGTCGATAAACCAATGTTGTTGTACTGGGAGATAGTTGTACAAGCGAGACCGGGGTTTTTTTCTCTCTATGGACTTATTTGCTTCTGAGAATAAGCTTCAATTGTTCAAAGGTAAAGAAGATAGTATTGATTTGCTTTACTCACACAAGTCTATGATATTCAGTCTTCTTCACCACCAACCGCCAGCGGTAGGTGGTTCGTACAGGATAAGTGAGACTCAAGAGGTATGCCAGCTCTCGAGATGGTTGAGATTTTGGGCCTATCCCTTCTTCTTCCCACGCCTTATTTACTACTCCTTTTTAAACTTCTTCTCAAATTCAGCTATTTTGCGAGCAGCTTGGCTTTTGTATTCGTCAACGCTTAAGCTTTCTTTGTTTTGGAGTCGTTCCACTACATTTGGTGCAGTGTATAGGTGGCTATTGAGTCTCTCAGCAGACTGTATCTTGCGGTCGACACTGCAGAAACCCATATTAGATTTGTACCCAACAACGGCGGTCTTTTGATAATACCTTCTGCTTGAAGTTTCCCCTTTTGTAACTTGGTTTTCTGGAACTCCACTATCCCTCTCTCTCGTTGACATTTTGCCTCGTTTGGACTCTGGAATTGAGCTCTTGATTTCATAGAATGTATATGAACGATGATGGGATATGAATACAGAAAAGGGTCGGGGATAGAACATACACGGTCGATGTGAAAGAGTTGATTGTTGAATATTGTATTCATTTTCTATGGTTCCATAAAGTATTTATACAATTCAGCTATTATC